>VDFB02341350.1:0-41936 GCA_007258455.2 Sequoia sempervirens
CTACAACAAAAACTTAGTGAATTTCTAACAAACTGGCCCAGTCTATCAAAGTCACAAGTCTTCCTAGCAAGATTTGCCCTTACAATAAAAAGCTCATATCAAAAAATATATAACCCAAAAAACCTAAGACAGAAAAAAGAAATGACTTGAAAGCAAAGGAAAAAACAAAAAGACATCATACAAAGTAAAATTAAGTAGAGATAGCAAAAGACAACAACTAGAAAACATTAAGAAATGGTGATTTTGGATAATTAAAAGGTGCATTTTGTTGGCGTTTCAATTAGCACCTCTGGAGTGCTTATTGGAAACGGTCAGCTATTGCAAGTGTGTAGTAACTGCTTCTTCAAATTAGGAGGGGAAGTTCCCTCTTTTGCTAATGTTTGTGTAAAAAGTAAAGTAAACTACTCTTCCTATCTTTTTACTCTGCGGCAGGACACAAGGGTGCATAAACACAATGCGTTGTAGCTAAGGTTTTTCTCTGGTTTCTGCAGATCTTAACTACAACTAAGCTAACTTTTAATCTATCCTATCTCCTCTAGATAAACAGAGCAAGAGAATATAGGAGCGGGAATGTAATGGTTTGATCACTTAGACGAATTGTCTCTCAGAATACATCCGAAGGCTCTGAACTCGCAGATTTACACCGAAATAGAATCCACACAAGTAATCTTCAAACGATAGGCTATCTCTCAAGATTCCCAAGGAGGCACTATGTCCTTTCCAAGGTGTAGGCTGAAAAGTAGGCTGCTAGAAACAACAAAGGACGATAATCTAACTCTCTAAATTCTCAAGGAGAGACTGCTCTTTCCAAGGTGTAGATTGAAAGACAGATTATTGAGAACAACATACAATCATAAATTTTGAGATTTTTACATCAAAGGAAAGGTAGCTATCCCAATTTATTATCTCAATCTTCCACCAAAGGTTACACATTGGGACAGCAACTTGTGTCAAAGAGACAATCACACATGAAGTTATCAAACCAAGAACACATGAACAATGATTGAATACGCCTATCTGAATAAGAACGCAAGTTGTACTTAGTGTTTCCCTATCACAAATACGATTCAAGAACATATACTAAGCAAACAAATTGAAGGCTTGTGAGCTCAGCATTTTGCTGCCGTGAAGTAAAGTTTTTTCTGAAAAAATCTGACACCTGGTTATTGTAGGCATTTCAATGTTGAACAAACCCAATCTGTTTGATTTTAAAAATTGAGACTTTTTTCGGAAAACCCCTAAAAATAGGGGCAGCAAGGCTATTGTTTCTAGAAAAATTCAACAAATGGATTTTGTTGGAAAAGTTGTGCTAATCATACCCAATTGGTCAAATCTATGATTATCCGCTGATTTCTTGGACATGCAAGAAGATCTAAGACAAGAAAAGAGGAAAAAGACAAGAAGAAGATTGGAAGTTATCAACTGCCTCTCTGGAAAAATTATGCCTGAAGAAGCAACCTCTGATAAATTGTCCTTCTGTGCAAATGATCTTCAAAAATAAGAAGAATGATGAAAACCCCTCTGTTAGATCTTGAAAAGACGTCTTGGAGAAGAAAATGTTGTTCTTGGCTTCAATCTGCAAAGAAAGATGTTGAATCATGACGCCTAGGCTTGATATATAGTGATTGATGTTGAAGCAATCAAGTTTGGGCGCCAACTCATGATGGAGGAGTCTTTTTGCCTGATCTGGAGTTCCTGGGAGTGATTTCCACCAATTTGGAGATATTTTAGATATGAAAAGGTTGTCTAAATAGACAACTTCAGTCAACAAAGTCTTACTTTGACTTTAGGCGTCCCTTTGAAGAGTTGAAGATATTTTCACTCTTTTTCATGTTGAAGTGCCTCTATTCGATCCTCGTTTTCGGTTGCTTAGTTGATCTTGAGGTGTTATTGATAGATCCATTCCTAAGATGGAACAACTCTGATGAAGTGTGTTTGGGAGTTGCAAAGCTCAAAACCTGAGTCTAAAGCCTCCGATTCTTGGGCGCCTTTTCCCAAGAAGGTGCATTTTTCACCAGACTTAGTCAATTTTCTTGAGTGTTCTTCAATTACTCCAATTTGACCCTTTGTGCTCTGATCTGAGATTACCGCTAACTGATCAGTCTGATGATCTTGCTAAAACATGGGATGGCTAACCAATTCAGTCCCGGAAAGGATGACTGGCTTCACGAATCCTAAAAGTTGATCTAGGTGCCTTAAAAGCTTGGGTGCCCTTGGCCTGCAGGGGTGCCTTTGACCTTTTGACTTGCTACTTTCAATTTGCAAACTTTCATGATCAGTCCCAGTTTGATCTCTGTCGTCGGGCATTTGATTTGTTTGTCATCTTCGCTAATGGAGTCATTGTTGAGTTTGATCAAGACTGAGAAGGACATCCTGGAGGTCTCTGAGCTTGCATACTGCATCTAACTGCCAAAAAATATAAGCGCTTATTTCTAGGAGGATGCATTTTCCTTGACACTTAGCCCTCCATGTCTTTCAATCTGCCTTTGCTTTCAGGTGCTTTATGCTTGATCTTCTTCTGCAAACGCTTGACAAGTCTCGTGAACATGCAGTTGGATTGATCACAAAGCTGAGAGAGTGTTGAACAAATGCCTTGTAGAAAGCAGTTGTTAAAAACCTCATCAAGTGACTCAAAATGAAGGGCGCCCCTGGCCAGCAAGGGCACTTTTGTCTTGATATACACTGATTTACCCTCCATTTGGCATGCTCTAACGATCAACAGTTAATGTCGTTTGATGTGTCTCGCAAGCTAGCGAACAAGTTCGTTGCAAGGCTAAGTTGATGCTGGGTAGATCATCTGAAGACAAGCTATGCTCAAAAACTAACATCTGGTCCATCTTGTTCAAGGGCGCCCCAGGGCAACAAGGGCGCTTTTTCTCATGTTTGACTGCCTTTTTTGATAGTGCTTGCTTGTAGCATCTCTTGACCTCGCTTACGTTTTCTAGTGACAGATGAATCAAGTGACCCTTCTTGACGATGCGCCAAAAAGCCAGTAGAAATACGAAGGAGATGACTGCTATGGTAACAATTGATGAGTGTATTTGACCTTCTGAATTCAAGGGTACCCCTAGCCAGCAGGGGCGCTTTTAGCTACAGTTCCATCATTTCCTTTGAAAAACTTCATCTCTTTGTGCCTCACATTCGCCGTATAGCTTGACTGGTTTGAGCTTTGTCGTTGACCACACGAACGCGTGCATCTAGTAATCACCTTCACCATGCTGTGTGTAGGGATGTTGGAAAAATGACTAAGGCATTTGACTGCATAGCCTCCTCTTGGTAGCAAGGTGTGCATTCTCCAGACTTAGCCAATTTTTAGCATTTTTCACTTTTGAAAATCCCCTTTGTCGCAAAGCATCTTTTTGAGTATTTTCGCCATGGATTCTTCGTTGAAGCTTTCGAGGCTTAGATTTCACCACCTAGTATGGGCCATTCTGCCATTAATGGCTGTGGAGGTCTCGGCTTTCTTCCGAAAAAATGAAAAATAGACCCACTAGAGTAAAACAAACTTTTTGGTGATTTTGACTTGACCAATGTGATCATGAAGTCAAATTATCCCATCAAAATCTTTTTCAATCAATTCTGGAAAGGTCCTATTTTCAGGGGTTTTCCTAAAAACAGGGGTACGAAACCCTAATTTTTAAATTTTCCAAATTTTGCAAGTATCTTTCTTGTTGTAAACCCACAAAAAGCCTATGTTTCGTTTTACCTAAAACAGACTTTTGACAACAATCTTACATGATTTAGCTTATTTTAAGCAAAATGCCTTACTGAAGCATAAATTTATTATGGGTACAACATTAGGCTCCATATGGTGACCATGTCAGATACTTACGACATAGGAGAACCGAGAATCTCTAGTTTTTGTAGACCAGTACTCTTGTTAGTTGGGCAATGGAGTCAAGACTTATTTCCTAATTCACCTAATAATTGGAGTTCACCTAATTATTCACCTAAAGCAAGACTACCTAAGAAAGCACCTAAAACACAACAATACTTTTACGGAACGGGGAAACACATAACAACACAACGTTAAAGCAAAAGAAAATTATTTACAAAGAACTCACCCCATCCCCAAAGAGACGAAATGTTTCAAATACTACCCGCTGTAGGGCAATGGGAAGAGCCTTTTGTCTGAATGTGAAAGAATATAGGAATTCTCTCCTACAACATC
The DNA here is from genome assembly GCA_007258455.2 of Sequoia sempervirens. NCBI lineage: Eukaryota > Viridiplantae > Streptophyta > Pinopsida > Cupressales > Cupressaceae > Sequoia > Sequoia sempervirens. The sequence continues at coordinate 4,172 of VDFB02341350.1, forward strand.
ATGGATCTGAAATGGCCCTAGCCAAAGGGAGTCAAGTTTGACGTGCATTCCCTTAGGCTCGTGTCTCTTGTCCCATAATAGGACCTTATCTCCGATCTCAAAGTCTCGTTGCCGAGCCTTCTTGTCGAAGATCTTCTTCACTCGCTCTTGGTGCTGAGTGATCTTATCAACTACCTCCACCCTTTCCTCTTGAAGTTTCATCAAGCACAAGATGCGTTTCTCAATTAGATCTTTGAACTCCTCATCCTCTATTGCAGATGCCAACTGCAAAGCGGACAACTCCAGAGTGATGGGTAACACAGCCTATGTGCCATATAGGATAGTGAAGGGGGAAGTGCCAATAGCTCTCTTGGGCGTGATTCTATCAGCCCATAGAACGTCGTACAACTTTTTGTGCCAAGCTCGTTGATTGGAATCAACCATCTTGCGCACGATCGTGACGATGTTCGTGTTAGACGATTCAGCTTGTCCGTTGACTTGTGGATTCAAAACAAAATTCTACTAACTCCTCTAACGAGAAGCTTGTAGCGTTGCCAGTCACGATCTTCCTTGGTACTTTGAAGCACGTAATGATGTTTTCTTTTAGAAAGTCGCACACAACTTCGGAAGTAGCCTACTTCGTAGGGATTGCTTCAACCCATTCGGTGAAGTAATCTGTCGCCATAAGGACATAGACATGTCCTTTACTGGAATGTGGGTTGATTGGCCCTACGAAGTCTATGCCCCATTGCTGAAATGGAGCATCTATTACCACTGGCCTTAGTGGAAGGGCTGCCAGCTTGAGTTTGCCAACAAATTGTTGGCACTTTTAACATCTGCTCACCCAATCATATGCGTCGTGAAACAAAGTCAGCTAGAAGAACTGTGCCCGTAGAATTTTGAATGTTGTGACCCTTGATGAAAAGTGGCCACCGCATGCTTCACTGTAAAAGGCTTCCAACAACCGCCGTTGTTGGTCTCTACTGACGCATAGCAAGAATGTTCCATCAAGCTCACGCTTGTATGGAAAGTTGCCTCGCAACACATAGCTTTGTGCTCTTAGCTCTAGAGTTCTTTTCTATTGTTTGTCCAAGTGGGTTGGACATTCTCCATAAGTCAAATAGTACCAAAGTTCCGAGTACCATTCTTCCGCAGAATCAACTAGTAAGACCATGGGAAGGTCTTCTTCTATCTCTGTTTCCAACTCGTCATCAGCAACTTGGTGCTTCAGATCACCATCTTCCGCAATTAGCTGACATAGACCTCTCCCGCGAACAAGCTTGGTTGGCTTGATTTCTAAGTTGTATTCCTGGACTCTTGCGATCCAGTTGCCTCTTTTGGTGCCCATCTCTTGTTGAGTTAAGACACTCTTGACCACGGGGTCTGTGACATACACAATGGTGTGGGAGTTTAGGATGTAGAATCTAAAATTCTCGATTGCCTTCACAACTCCATACGCATTCTTTTCGATCTAGGAGTACTGAGAGTCGCTATCCTTGAAGCTACTGCTCATGAAAGTGATTGGTGATTTAGTCTCCTCATTCAGCTTTTGCGTCAGTATGGCGGAGAGAGTGTGTTACGATGCGTAACAATAAAGAATGAACACTTTATCAAAGTTGGATCAAACCAACACCGGTGCTTTACTAATGGCTTCCTTTATTTGCTCAAACGCCTTCCTTCCTTCTTCAGTCCATTTGAAGGTGGACATCTTCTTCATCATCGCTAAGATTTCTTTGGTCGGCTCTAAGAAGTCAGGTACAAATCTTCGTATGAAGTTAACCTTGTCGAAAGAGTGCACCCCAGTTCTTTTCATAGGGAGAGTCAGGTTTGTGATTGAGTCGATCTGATTAGGATCGATCTGAGTCCCTTCCTTGGAGCCGATGTGGCCTAGCAACTTGACTTTCGTCACCGCGAAGCTAGATTTCTTCGGATTCAATGATGTGGTAGTACCTGCACCTCTTGAACAATTTCACTAAGTGTTGAAAATGGTCTTGTCACTTCTTTGAGAAAATGGTAAGGTCGTCAAGATAGACGATGATCAATTTATCTTTTAGGTCCCCAAACGCCAAATCCATGGCTTGCAAAAAGGTGGCACCGGCATTGATGAGGCCGAAGGGCATCCTCTCATCAGCGAACATTCCCCACGGGATGGTGAACGTTGTAATGTCCCCCTTTTTAGCGTGACCATGACTGTGGATGGTTTAGCCTATTCCTGACCCTCATAGGCTAGAGCAGATTGTTAGGGGGTCTTATTTGACAGTATTCGGTATGGCTTCGCCTCCAGTGATCATTGAGAGTTCAAATCTAACCTTCATTGGACTTAGTTTGGCACACTTACTATTTATAGTAAGTGACTATTTCAGGACAGTCAGGGTTTCTATCTATAGCAGGGCACCTGAACAGGCTTCATTTGCAATGCCAATCCTTTACACCATTGGTTTGATCAAATAATGAGGGATTTACTATTTATAGTAAGGGAGTTGGATGCACAGTGGATGCAGTGGTTAACTCCTTGGTTCAAACTCAAAACTCTTCAAATTTCTGCCCTTGTAATTTTGTCAAATAGTTTGAATGCAATGTTGTACTTGTTGCTTTGACGTTTTTTAAGATTGTTTGCTTGTTTTAATTGGTCTCAATGATTGAAAGTGCTTGTAACTTTTCACTATTGAATCGAACAGTAATCTTAAATGATGATGCAATTCTGACTTTATCTTCAAAGAGCATAAAATGCAGATTTAATATTTTAATCATGCACCTACAGCTAACTGTAATTATGACAAACATTTGGCAAGAAACTACTGAGCAAACAAAATGATCAAATAATCCAAACTCCAAACTTGCAACTCCTTATTCAATTAGCAACCCAAGTACAATAGAACATGAATTCACCATTATTCATGGTATTTTACATGATATGCAAACTACACAATGATTGAACTAAGAAACTAGATTAAAAGGGCTGCCTGAGCAAAAACTTTGAAACACCTTGCAGCTGATAGTTTGGCCTTCAAGAACACAGCGACTAGCCTTCACACCTTCCATCGAAGCCTTCAGAATTTTATTAGATTTTATTGTGACTCCTTGACCCAAATCGCACCTCATATTAAGTTGCCCCTGTTTCAATGATCAGAATTCTAAAACAATTCGTGGCTGCCTTTAAATTCCTCCAAAATGCTAGTGACATCAACTTAGACCCTCAAGGGATGATATGCAACAATACTATGAGAAAATTGATGCCAAAGGAGTGAAGAACGAGCAAATTCGTGGCACCTATAAGCTGATATGGATGTCTGAAAACATCTGATAAACCAATCTGATTGTGCAAGATATTAACCCAGCCTCTCAATGCAAAATCTATGAATCATAAGCTCTCCAACTATTGTCTCAAATCAAATCTCCAAATCTGCAAGTAAATTTGGTCCTTGACCACAAATTTTGAGCACAAGTGAATGGACTGAATTATCCTCTCCTCAATTGCAACCCTTCAAGAGATATTTCACTCCCTCAGTTATGCTATCAATAGGAAGTTTTGTTTCCTATGATCAAATAAGAAATCTACAGAAACCCTTGGCTCCACAAGATGAATCTTCAAATATCAATATCAAATCTGGATGTCAAAGAATGAGCTCTTAAGTTCCTTTTATTCTTTTCTTGTGAGAGCTCAAACACTTTCTTGGCCAATGTGGGATAAAAGATATATTCCCACTTTTAATTTTCACTTAACGCACTTTATAAAATTAAAGTGACTTTATTATTATAAAGTTACATTATAACTTTATAATAACATTTAAATATTTTAATTATTCCTTAGTCACTTTAAAAATCACTTAAATGAGGGTCATGGCCCCATTGCTCATTATAATTGCACTTTATATTTAATTATTAATAATTAAAATAACATAACTCTATAAATACTCATTATTTCTCGATTCCATTTAAACTAAGGAGCTAACCACTGCATCCACTGCGCATCCAACTCCCTTAATAAAAACAGTATTGATAGAGAGGGGCCCTTACTATTTTTAGTAAGGGAGTTGGATGCGCAAGGGATGCAGTGGTTAACTCCTTAGTTTAGACGAAATCGAGAAATAATGAGTATTTATGGAGTTATGTTATTTTAATTATTAATAAAGTAATATAAAATATAAAGTGCAATTATAATGAGCAATGGGGCCATGACCCTCATTTAAGTGATTTTTAAAGTGACTAAAGAATAATTAAAATATTTAAATGTTATTATAAAGTTATAATGTAACTTTATAATAATAAAGTCACTTTAATTTTATAAAGTGCGTTAAGTGAATTAAAAGTGGGAAAATATATCTTTTATCCCACATTGGCCAGGAAAGTGTTTGAGCTCTCACAAGAAAAGAATAGAAGGGACTTAAGAGCTCATTCTTAGGCATCCAGAATTGATATTGATATTTGATAATTTCTCTTGTGGAGCCGAGGGCTTCTGTGGTTGTTCACATTTGTCTTTGGGAACGAAAACTCCCATTGATAGCATAACTAAGGAAGTGAAATATCTTCTGAAGGGTTGCAGATTGGAAGGGATACTTCAGTCCTTTCATCAAGTGCTTTAATTGTGGCCAAAGGGCCAATTTTGCATACGCTGGTTTAAGGTTCGATTGAATGAAATTTTGGAGAGTTTGGCTTCATCGATTTTGCATTGAGTGGCTGGGTTTACATCTTGTGCAATCAACTTTGTATATCATACATTTTCAATCATTCATAACAGCTTCTTGGTGCCACAATTTTACTCATATCTTCCATCTTTGACATCGATTCTTCCATTGACTTCTTGTATATCGTTCCTTGATGGTGAGTGATGATTTCAAAGGCATTTGAGAAGGGTTTTTGTCAACAAATGAATTAAATTAGAAGTCTGATATATCTAAGCAGGGGCGGCCAGTTAAGGAGGGTGATTTCTTCATAGAAGCCCTTTAAAATTCTAATAAAATTTTTGAGGCATTGTTGGGAGTCTAGGAGGCTAGGCGCCAGGGTTTTAAAGACAAATTCATTGCAAGTAAGAAGGATCGGACCATTTTTGCCCAGACAGCCATCATTTCCAGGTTTTCACATATTAGTTATTTTTCATCATTTCATGACTATATTCTTTACTGGCTTCATAAGCATTTTTGGCATTGTATTAGAAGGTGTTGCATCAAGCATCCCATAGTTTTTAGCATGCTGTTGTAGGTGAACTTCATAATCAGATTTGGGCATTGTATGAGCTCTAAAATGTGAGCCAAGAGACTTGGCATATTGGCATGTAATTGGGATTGCATTCAAATCAATGGAGTTATAAGTTGCTGGCTGCATATTCATTGTAATATTCTTTCATGAGCATTTCTTAGTTTGTATGCCAATTGTTTGACGAAATGTCTATTGGCTATAGATGCTTAATTTGCATATAGAAGTCATTTATGTGCATTGTAAAAGAGGAAAATAAGTCATTGATGCATTTAGATTGTTGATAGATCATTATAGCATTAAATTACAAGCATTTAGAATAGTTTGACATCATTCACAAGTCATCAAAGCAAACTGAAACACAAATCAACAAGCAAAGACTTTGCACACCAACCGTTTGGCGAAATTACAAGGGCAGAAAATTGAAGAGTTTTGAGTCAGAGTGGGCTAGGCTCATTACAGTGGTATCAGAGCAGCTTCCTGCCAACCTATTGGGTGGGTTTCAGCTGTAGTTCAGAAGTTCAGTTGAACAACATGGCTATTTCCCAAAAGCAGTGGGACGAGAATATGAAAAAGCTTAAACAAAGCTTAAAAGAGTTGGAAGAAATAAATAAATTGTTTTCAGACCCTACAACCTTAGACAGAGCAGCAAGGTATATGGCATCCATCTTCAAGTCTACATCACAGAACAAAGAGACAAAGGAACAAGAGGTCACTACAGTATCTAGAAGCCTCTACGATGAATTCTCAGCAGTTAATGACCAGCGTATAGTTGATCCTATGGAGAGAAAAATCTAGACCTTGGAAGACGAAGTGTACGAGGATATGGCTTCTACAACACCTTCTGAGACATCCTATGAGATACATAGCGGCAGTACCTTAGATGTTGATGTGCACTAATGATAGCACACATGATGTTGCTGATTATGAGGGAAGTGATGCTGATTCAGCCTCATGCTATAATTTGGATTTGGATGGAGAGAGAGGTGGTTCAGGAGATGGAACGTGAGATGTATGGTTATGATCAGTTTGGAGGTGTTCAGTTTGTGAACAATCCTTTGTTCGAAGCGGACACTACTATGGCCTATGATAATCCGCTTTTTGAGTTGGATGTTGATTGCATTCTAGACCCTAGTCTTGAGTTGAGTAGCGATAAAGATGTTTGGAGTCCTGCTAGTGCACCGGGATGTCAGACGCAGCTCATAGAAGAGTTTTTTGATGTGTACACAGTGCGGAGAACATACAATTTCACGTTTGATCCAAATGTACACGACTTGTTTCAAGTGCACAGTTTTGATATGCACGTGCTCAACATGTTGGATGACAGCATATCTCGTGCAATTATAGGGAGCAAGTGTTGCGAGCAGTTTGACTTGCTTCCTTATGGGTTTCTCTCTCCTATGACCGATGGTATTGAGGTTGACAAGGTACAACATGATGATCTAGCCTCTTTCCAAGGAGAAGATGGCATTCATATTGGAGATGCTGTGTTTGGCAAATCTTCTACCTTGTTCTCTCATGATGATTATTATTTGATTCAGGACTTGGAGACTTGTTGCGTTTTGGAGATACGAGGTATCAAAGTGGCACAATGGGAAGTGATAGGTATTGGCTTTCCAACAGTGTGGTTGCATCAGATTCACCATCACAGTTTTGGGATTGAGATGATTCAGCAGGTTGTGCTAGTGCTGGTGTTACAGAGGTTGTTTGGTGATTGCAGGGACATTACACAGATCTACCCTTGGGATCCGGGTGGACTTATGTTTTACTTTGCTCCTGAGATTGCTTGGGGACAAGCACTTTCAGGGAGGGCGGACTGTAATGTCCCCTTTTTAGCATGACCATGACTGTGGATGGTTTAGCCTATTCCTGACCCTTGTAGGCTAGAGAAAATGGTTAGGGGGTCTTATTTGGCAATATTTGGTATGGCTTCGCCTCCAGTGATCAATGAGAGTTCAGATCTGACCTTCGTTGGACTCAGTTTGGCACACTTACTATTTATAGTAAGTGAATATTTCAGGACAATCAGGGATTCTATCTATAGCAGGGCACCTGAACAGGCTTCATTTGTAGTGCCAATCCTTTACACCGTTGGTTTGATCAGATAATGAGGGATTTACTATTATAGTAAATCAATGGTTGATAGAGAGGGACCCTTACTATTTTAAGTAAGGCAATTGGATGCGCAGTGGATGCAATGGTTAACACCTTGGTTCAGACGGAATCGAGAACTAATGAGTATTTATGGAGTTATGTTATTTTAATTATTAATAAAGTATTACTTTATTAATAATTAAATATAAAGTGCAATTATAATGAGCAATGGGGCCATGATCCTTATTTAAGTGATTTTTAAAGTGACTAAGAATAATTAAAATATTTAAATGTTATTATAAAGTTATAATGTAACTTTATAATAATAAAGTCACTTTAATTTTATAGAGTGCGTTAAGTGAAAATTAAAAGTGGGAATATATCTTTTATCCCACATTGGCTAGGAAAGTGTTTGAGCTCTCACAAGAAAAGAATAGAAGTGACTTAAGAGATCATTCTCAGGCATCCAGAATTGATATTGATATTTGATAATTTCTCTTGTGTAGCCGAGGGCTTCTGTGGTTGTTCACATTTGTCTTTGGGAACGAAAACTCCCATTGATAGCATAACTAAGGAAGTGAAATATCTTCTGAAGGGTTGCAGATTGAAAGGGATACGTCAGTCCTTTCATCAAGTGCTTTAATTGTGGCCAAAGGGCCAATTTTGCATATGTTGGCTTAAGGTTCGATTGAATGATATTTTGGAGAGTTTGGCTTCATCGATTTTGCATTGAGTGGCTGGGTTTACATCTTGTGCAATCAACTTTGTATATCAGGCATTTTCAACCATTCATAACAACTTGTTGGTGCCACGATTTTACTCATATCTTCCATCTTTGACATCGATTCTTCCATTGACTTGTTGTATATCATTCCTTGATGGTGTATGATGATTTCAAAGGCATTTGAGAAGGGTTTCTGTCAGAAAACGAATTAAATTAGAAGTCTGATATATCTAAGCAGGGGTGGCCAGTTAAGGAGGGTGATTTCTTCATAGAAGCCCTTTAAAATTCTAATAAAATTTCTGAGGCATTGTTGGGAGGCTAGGAGGCTAGGTGCCAGGGTTTTAAAGACAAATTCATTGCAAGTAAGAAGGATCAGACCATTTTTTCCCAGACAGTCATCATTTCCAGGTTTTCACATATGTAGTTATTTTTCATCATTTCATGACTGTATTCATTACTGGCTTCATAAGCATTTTTGGCATTGTATTAGAAGGTGTTGCATCAAGCATCCCATACTTTTTAGCATGCTGCTGTAGGTCAACTTCATAATCAGATTTGGGCATTGTATGAGCTCTAAAATGTGAGCCAAGAGACTTGGCATATTGGCATGTAATTGGGATTGCATTCAAATCAATGGAGTTATAAATTGCTGGCTGCATATTCATTGTAATATTCTTTCATGAGCATTTCTTAGTTTGTATGCCAATTGTTTGACGAAATGCCAATTGGCTGTAGATGCTTAATTTGCATATAGAAGTCATTTATGTGCATAGTAAAAGAGGAAAATAAGTCATTGTTGCATTTAGATTGTTGATAGATCATTATAGCATTAAATTACAAGCATTTAGAATAGTTTGACATCATTCACAAGTCATCAAAGCAAACTGAAACACAAATCAGCAAGCAAGGACTTTGCACACCAACCGTTTGGCGAAATTACAAGGGCAAAAAATTGAAGAGTTTTGAGTCAGCATGGGCTAGGCTCATTACAAACACTGGTTTCTAATTCCATTACATGTGGCCAATAATTAGTTCTGATTTTTTATAAAAATCCCAACCCTATTACAAAGCAGGCCTGAAGGCTACAAAGAGAAAAACCAAAATAAACTAACCAAAAGCTAACAACAGAGCAGAGAAAAGCAGCACAAAAACAACAAACAATAGGAAAACCACCAGTTACATCATGTCTTTTGGGGGAGACACATTTCCCCAATCATCAAATAGGAAATTAAATATATGTTTGTTAGTTAGGAGTGGTCCCAATCTTTATGTCAGAGTTGATTTTGTGGATTGGGTCTTTGATGAGCAACACTTTTGGCTTCTATTGAAAAGAATATTTCGTTCCTCTTTTTCCCACTTCACTAATTTTATGTTATCTTTATTTGTTTATGTGCTCTTCTTGAATCCTACTACTTTATGTTATTTTTTATCAGGTTAAAAGCCTTTAGTTAGCCTCCCTTGTGTTGCTAATGGCAAGAAGCTCACACTAGGCTACATGTAGTAGGGATAAAGCCAAGGAGACCATTAAAGCCATATATGGTGGGGTTGACAACAAATACTATCCCATATGAGAAATTATTCATCAATGACGGCGCATATGACAATTTATTGCTTGAATCTATTGTTCCAATTTTGCTCGAAGTCCAAGGCCAATGAAAAAGTTGCTGAAAGTTGTACTTTTCAATTTCTTGTGTTATTGTCAAACAATGAGCTTGAATTTTTTTTCAGTTTTGGTCTCATTTTAGATGTATGGTAGGAGAGATTTGGTATTAAGGTGCTAAACCTTCAAAGGATTGTTGTACATGTCATGTTCCAACCATGCAACACACCAAAATACAAGTAGAATTGGAGTATTCTTTTACAGATACACTCCAAGAAGTGCAATAAATTGATTGTGCAAAGACTAAATAATCTTGTCTATGATCATTACAACTTTTTCCTTCACACAAGAAAATCCTAAACTCAGATTTATTTCCATTGCATTGGAGGAAGTTGATCAACTATCAGATTGGATCACCAAGGCTGCAAATCCTATGCTTATTGAGGATGGCCACACATGGGTTGGTCAAGTTGAGATTAACGGAGAGGTGGTAGTAGTAGAGAGAATGTAAGAATATCCCTTAGATGTTGCTAACAAATGCAAAGTTATTACAGTTGCAGTAGCATCAAGGACATGTGTAATGTCCCCTTCTCAAGCCTAATCAGTTTGAAGACCATTAGCCTATTTCCTGAGTTCCTGTGCACTAATTGGTAAAACAAGGGGACTCCAAAGATCTTGGAGGACACAGTTTCAGAGTTACAAGGTTTCTTTTGTTGGCAATGAGCTTTGTGGGCAATCCTGATCTAAATGACTCTTTTTGAAGTGCTTTATGACTTTTGGGGTGTTCTCCAAACTTCTTGGAAAGCATGGCTATTTATAGTAAGTCACCTAATTGGCTTCTCTATTCACCTATTGCCTCAATATCGTATCGGCGTCGTCAAATTTGGATTTTGATGTGTTCTAACTTTGCACAACTTGGGTGAGTTATTAAGTTATTTAATTAATATTTCACTAATGTTGTCTAATGTTGAGAAATAATTAAAGGACAACTTAGTGTGATAGCTCATTAGAAAGGTGATTAAATGTTGCACATAATGAATTATTTAATTTAAAGCAAAAAATGTTTTTTCGAAAAAAAAAAGCAATGAAAAAGAAAAAAAAGCGAAAAATGTTTTTTCGAAAAAGCAATGGAAAAGCAAAAAAGTGCTTTTCCGAAAAAGCACAAAAAAAGCTATAAAAAGAGGTGTTGGGGGCTCATTTGGATATGCTGAAGAATGATAATGTTATGTTGCCGAAATGGCTTTGGTTCTCTTCAATCTTTGAGGATGAAATCCCTCATAGATTTCTAGTTTCAGAATTGCAAGATATTCCACAGCGAGACTATGGTGTGATTCCAACCAGGAATCACCATTGGAGCTGCTTTGAAGTTTCAGTTTTGGTTTTTCAGTATGAATATTTTGATGATGTGATGAGTCATTAGAGCTGTTTGGGAACATGGTTCTAGCTTGCATTCACTTGGGACGCATATGGGAGTGATTTGGTCACTATTCCGACTGTAACAACAAGGTTTCAGACCTCTTTCAAACCTGCATCAGCCATCTAATTGCCAATCTTTGAGGTATATCTGACATATCCATGACGGGTGGTTAGTTTTTTGATGTTGTGATACATGTGAGGGGTGTTCTATCAATTTCTTTCATGATCATATTTGAACAGCAGATATGTATTTGGTTTGGAATGAATTGTAATAGGAAACATTGTAACACCGGGTGGTAGTACCACCAATGATCTTGCTCTTATTACTTCTTGTTACTTACCCCACTACATAAGTGGCTCTTGTTACTCATCCCACTACATAAGTGACTTTGTTACTCACTCACCACTGAAAGGTGGAAGAGTTGCTTATTTCTTGTATTCACTCACCACTGAAAAGTGGAAGAGTTGGCTTTACATTTCCTTTATTGTATAAGCTTTCCCACTAAAAAGTGGAAGTGCCAAGCTAACCCCACTGGATAAGTGGATTACTTTCAACTACTTCATTTGCAAGTATTATTGTAATCATGTACACAATATGCTCTCACTCCCATACTGGGAACTTGGTGATCAAAAAGTGTAAAGGAAAGTTGTTTAGAAATTTCCATTTTGTTGAGCTAACAAGATTTTCAAAAAGGGTAGGGTGATTATTAGTCTACAATGTGAGTACAAAAGGCACTAAAGAGTTAGTAATGTTAGGTAGAGCTGTAAAATCTCCTTTCTAACATATTTCATGACTCCATGATGTAGTCATTGTTTTTGGTGCCATAGATATACTAATCTATGAGATCTATACACCAAAAAACTCTTATGAATATTTATAAATTTATAAAACTTGTTTCCTTTAGCTCAAATCCACTTTGTACTTATTTGTTTAATGTATACTTTAGTATGTGAGCAAAGAAGCACATAATTGATTAGCTTTTAAGTTTTAGGCCTTAAAGTTGATTTCAAGATGGTAGATAGAAAATAATGGGTTTATTAAAAAATCTCCATATATCACTTTTTCTTCAATTTTTTTGGCTATGCCAAGTCCAAGTCTAAATCTGTATATCAAATTTGTGTCGAGCTCGAGATTAGTACGTATGGCTTTCTTTCATATGTTGAGGACATATCCAATAAGATTTCCAAAGTTCTATAGAAAAAAAAGCATTAATTGTTCATTTGAACTACATAAGAATGTTAGGAATCCGATCCCCTTCCTAAAAGATCAAAGATAATTTCTTCACAACATTGGGATCTATAAAATAAAATGCTCCTTCAAAACTCCGTACATTGGTGAAACGGGACACTCTAATGGAACAAGGATCAAAGAACATGGTGTTAACATCAAACACGAGCATATTGGAAAATCAACTCTTGCCAAACATTCATCCAATACCAAACAACACATATGCTAAGAAGCTACCAAAATCCTTGTGAAAAAAAAAATAATGGAAGAGGAAGCTAAGTGAAGCAATTGAAATTGGCAAGCTCCCACATAGTTTGCAAAAAGATGAGGGAAACCCTCTTAGACACAATTTTTGTATTTCCTCTTGATTGTCATTGTTCTTTCCTTTACAAATTCATTTCTTCTCTCTACCACATTTATTCCACCATTTCTTGTTCTCCTCAATCTTCGACTCTTATTGTTTTTCATGTCTTTCAAACTTTTTCTCATTTATCTGTTTCGATTCTCCCTCTTCAGATTTCATCTTTTCCCATTCTATTATTGTTTTTATGATCACCATTTCTCGTCATTTTTATTTTATTTTCTTCCTTTTTTACTTCATCTTTCTATGGAATTTAATATCTTAATCGTTTTTCTCTTTCAACCATCTTTACCTTTATCTCAATTAATTTTTCATTTTTACTTGTACCAATTTATTTATAATATCATCGTTCTACTTTTATTTTACCACTAACCCACCTTATTGTTCTCTTCATTTTATTATTTCCACCTTTAACTTACAGCCTGTCATGTCCCCTTTTTTGATTAAACCAAGGAAATAATAAAAATAATATCTTAAGTTGTTCCAATGACTTTATTTTATTTAAAGAGCAACTTAATATTATTTTATTATTAAAAAGAAAGGTCCAATAAAGTGTTTTTAAAAAGAGGGTCGCCAAAACAAAAGGGCCAACTGAAAAAATTCAATTAAAGAGCATATTCTAGACACTTTCAAAAGGAGGCTTAAATTAGTAAATAAAGGAATATAAAAGGAGGAGCTTGTCTGGGGAAAATATGGCATTCTAAATATTTCATCAGTTTGATTTTTCTAATAGCTTGGACCTTGTGTTCATCTATTAGCTCCCAAGGACGAAAAGCCTTGGTGTGCAGATGTATAGAGAACAAAACCCTCGTCTATAGAGGTGATTTCATATTCCATTCAAGGATCACATTGGTGCTGAATGCTTCCAGTTTGATGAGTTGAAGATTTATAGATTTTGGGATTTGTGCAGAAAGTTCCAGATTGAGTGCAAGATTTCAGTTTGGTTTGTGGGTTTCTAGTTAATAAGATCTACATTTCCAAATTTAATTGCAGGGTTTCAATGTAATATCTATTAGTTGTGAAAGAGTTATTATTGGTGCAGCTTAATTTGTGTAGAGTTAATTTTATTGCTGCATATAATCTTATTTGCTACTTGTGTTGGAAGGTCGGTGCCTTTGTCCCCTTGGATAGGTTGGTGCCTGTCCAGCCCATCGTGGATTCGTGACATGGCTTAACTACCTCCCATTGATCTTGTATAAATCTGGTGTTTGTATCTGGCATTGCTAAAGCCATTGCAACAAATGGTATCAGAGCAAGGTCACGGGTTTGAATCCCGTAGTTGCACTTTGGGGGGGGGGCATTGTTGGAAGGTTGGTGCCTTCGTCCCCTTGGATAGGTTGGTGCCTATCCAGCCCGCCATGGATTCGTGACATGGCTTAACCGCCTCCCATTGATCTTGTATAATTGTGGCCTTTGTATCGGGCATTAATAGGTCAATCTTTTGGCGCAACGGTAAAGCCACTGCAACACTGTGTGCTTGGAATGGTCACACCTTTATGAATAATATTCCTGATTGTGAATTAGTAGCTTCATGAATCAGCAAAGGGTGTCATGAACTTCCTAAAATCTACTGCAAAAGACAGTTTATCTTAAACCCTTCTTAGCCATCCCATATTGATCAGATGTTATGATAGATATAATATTATTTGTTAGTCACAAGAGGATAAGATGAAGGAGCTTACATTAATGAGGCAAGGTTTGACAAACTTCCTGTTGGTCTTTCATACACTTCAACCCAACAAAAGAAGACAAAATAAGGGGGTTTCATTTAATATCATGTGGGATGCAACTTATGATAGTAGTTTCCATATCACTATTAATTCCTAATCACAGCCTTGGGAAATATAAAGAGACTTCCGTACAGTTCTGGGTTGTACCATAATACCTGCTGCAGCTATCCTAAGATTGGGATTAAGCTAGAGCAGGCTAAATACATCAAAATTTAAGGAGCCGTCAATACTGCTATAGAACTGCAATAAGTTTCCATCAGTCCGTACTACATCAGAGGGTCATCTGTACCAAATTACAGGATCAGATGAGTAAGTAATCTGTTATTTCTCTTCAGCAGGGTAATTATCAGATTTCCAGCAGTTTTAAGATTCCAAAACCAGGCCATTCATCAGTCCGTTCCAATACTAACAGTGTGGGTAATGTTTGCATTTGATAATCATCACTTAGGAGTTTGTATTGCTGTCATCAGCCGCATATTACAAGTTTGATATAAGGGTTTGCACAAATAACATTGTCTCAGCAGTAGTGAGTGTCTGTAGAAGCTAGTGAATCATTTCAATATTCGAAAGTGTTTGTTTATCAGAATAAAATTCTCAGTGTAGATCCCTGTGCAGTTCTCTACTAGTTTTATTCTGTTGTAATGTAGTCTTGGAAGGCATTGCCACCAGATCCCTTTCAAGTATTTGTATTGGCATTGTGATGGAGATTAATGACGTAGCTGCCAAGCTCTGCACATTATTATTTAGTTTGGTAGTTACATGTATTGCTCTGGAAGGCTTGCCACCAAAAGTGAAATTAGTTGGTTATGTTCACATCCCAGTTACAGTATGCTCTCACATTACCCACATTGGGATCTTGGTGCTCAGAAAGTGCAAAGGTTGGTGTTCTGCTGTTGAAAATTTGCAAAGTGAGCTAATATTCCAAATAGGGACATTACACGTCCCCTAAATATTTCAAACCCAAATATTTTAGCATTTCTTTTAACTTTGTTTTAACTTACCATTTTCTGTGCTTTTTGGGCCCTTCTTATAAAACGAAATCTGCAATCCACCCATCATTTTTCATCCTAATGAAACATAATGCAAAAAAAAACTCACAGTTTTTTCTAGAAGTATTTCAGTCATTACCATGATCCATTTAGTTTTGTTTCTCTTATGTTAATGAATGATAGCTTCGGTCAGATATGAAGGACGATTGCTGCAAGCATCATCGTCATTCATACTTGATTAGAGTTTATCTTTTATTTTGAAATATTTATGGAAATCATATTAATCAAATTTATGAGCATTCATATAAAATTCGAATTATATATGATGTTATATTCTGTAATCGGAATTTATCTTCTCATCCGCCATCTAGTATATATGAGTTATACTAAACAAATCATTAACTGTGCTTATCTTGGCAGCTCCTAAGAACCGTCCCATGGTGGGCGTGTCTCCCTTAATGGAGAGAATCCTCTCATCGAGGCGATGTCTCTTAGAGGGGTTTCCTCACATATTATAAGCGGATCAGCCTCCTTGATATGCAGATATAGAAATCAGATGAAAATGTTACTTTTAATCAACTTTTATTCCAAAATAAGAAATTAAATCTGGAAATTAAAATCTGAACATAGAAGTCCGAGTAGTTTTCTTTCAATTAGGATTTTCATAAGTCCCTTAGTCTCCCATTTTGATTGAAGATTTGTTTACATTTATATGGTATCAGAGCCAGATTGTGTGAATCCAAAACAAATCTAATATCAGTTTGCTCTAGAAAATTCGTATTTTCTAAAATCGAATTTACATCACATTCTTCATAATGTCAAGTGTGATCAGATTTGAAGATAGCCTTGTAGGAGCAGACAATTTCACATCATGGAAATTTAGAATCATGATGATCCTTAAGGAGTATAAGCTAGACTCACTTGTGAGAGAAAATTTGGAGGAACCTAAGTCTGAACCTGAGAAAACTCCATGGATGGAAAACAATGAAAAGGCCATGAAAATTCTAGTAGATGCAGTTAGGGATCATATAGTGCCCATCCTAGCAAAACATGAAACTACATACCATATGTACAAATCTCTTGAGAGTACTTATGAGATCAACAACACCTGCAGGACTCTTGCATTAAAGAGGCAAATCAACAATGCTCAAATAAACAAAGGAGAGTCCATTAATGCATACTTCTCGAGGATCATTGAACTAAGGGATCAATTATCCACAATTGGATATCAGATTGATAGCAAAGAGTTAACTCTAATTGCACTAGGAGGTCTACCAAACTCATGGGAGTCATTTGTTCAAGGAATAAGTGCAAGATCTAAACTCCCTAAGTTTGACAGGCTAAGAACTGACTACCTTCAAGAAGAAACAAGACTCTCCTCAAAAGAAAACAAACAGAAAAACATAGATGAAGACATTCATGTACTCAACACATCGTCTAATAAAAGGAATAAGAAAAACTCCTTCAAGAAAGGATCTTTTAAAAGAAAGAGAAATTCCAATGGAAAGGGATATTATAAGAAGAAAGACATATCTCAAGTGCAATGCTTTAGATGTGATCAATATGGGCACTATGCAATGAAGTGCCCTGACAGATCGAAACAACAAGCTTCATTTGCTAAAGTAGGAAACCCAAATTCAAACCATAATTCTGAGAAATTTGTATTCTATTCAGCCTTATTGTCATGTCCCCGTTTTTGGCGAGCATCAGTGATCGTGAGATTGGCCTATCATGAGACCCTCGTAGGCTGACAGAGTGGTTAGAGGGTCGTTTCGGAGCTTGGCTCAGCGTCAGATTGGCAATTTTGATCAATTGGCTTTCGTTAAGACCATTTGAGACATTTTACCCCGTTATATTTTAGCAGTTCACAGCGTGATGGGATATGCCTATTTTAACTGATATGGCTTTTAGCTATCGAACCACTTGAGAGTTAAGTAAACGGAAGACGAGAGCAAGTAAGCGGATGAAGTAGCAGGCGGGAATATTAATATTTAATTATATTAATTAAATATTAATTAATTAATGATTATATTATAAAGTTATAATTTTTAATTATAACTTAAGTTATCTGCCTTGAGGGGTGTGCCCATCATCAGGAAGGGGCCAGTGGGACATTTAAATTAATATTAAAATATTTGACAGGAAACTATTGAAAATAATAAAAGAATTAAAAGTCAATATTTTAATAATTCCCTATTATTAAGGAATTCGCCCTTTTGTGAGGATAAAGGGTTTTGCATTGAAAAATGAGCCATTATTACAGTTGTTGAATTAGGAATTGATCAAGTCATTGCCAGAGCACTGAGACTTTAGGGTTTCATCTCGAAATCGTCGGAGAACGAGCCATCTCCTTCGAAGCAGTTCAGAGGATGTGAAATAACATCTGATTTATTGCCAGTCGTGGGATTTCTTCATCCAGAAGAAGTTACAGAGCTTCAAAGAATTTATTGAACTTCACAGAGGTCTTCATCAGGGTTTCAGAGAGTTTATTCTTTCAGAAGGCAATCCATTCCAGAAGGTTTATTCTATCGTTGTTTGGAGGTTTAGAAGAGGGCCGTACAAATTTATGGTGCTGCGTGCAATGCAATGAGGCGTACCATCTCCAAACTCGGGAATCTGATCTCGAAAACACCGAGGGTTGAAGATACTTTCCTCAAAGAGTTATCAAAGCAATTTGAAATATAAGCACGATCTGCTTGAAGAGCCGTCTTTAATTTATTCTACATCAATAGCGTATGGCGTCTTGTCATGAAAAGGGCCGAGTTGTGATCTCTGGAAATACCTAACACTTGGTTTCCATCTTTCACCTGTGGTAGCGCCAGGGTATCAGGAACATTTGCTAGTGCCAGAGTTTAGACACCAATCACCAGTGAGCAGTACTATCTTCATTTTGTGCAGTAGCAGGCCGTACTATACAGTCAGGCCATACTTGCTGAGAAAGGTGTGTTTCTTCATCATATGAGAAACGCCTCCTTCCTTCACTTCCCACAATCTCCAGTACAGGTGCAGGCCATTTGGACATCATCAGACGTTATCATCCAGAGGGAGAAGATCATCATTTACCACAGCCGTACATTACTGTACTTCTGTTGCAGCGATTTCCAGGTTCATAAAATATTGCAAATTCATTATTTTATCTATTGCATGCATCTGGGTATCATTGTAATCAGTAGAAAAGTTGAATAAAGGATATTGGCATTGATATTATTTCATTTCCAGAGCTATTTGATTTTTAGTGAATTTTATTTCCAATTCCTTGCAAAAATCGTACCATTGCATTTAAGGCCTAAAACCCTAGAAACGGTCAAAAAACTCAAAACCTTCAGAAAGTTAAACAAAATTGTCAGATTTCAGAGTTAGAGGAAACAGGGGTTTCTACAGTGGTATCAGAGCTAAATCCTGCCATCCTGAGGGTTTAGCCGTCTTCTGCAGCCGAAACAGTTTGAGTCTTATCGGGTGTTATACACTCAGGCGAAACAGGGTTCGATCTGGCAGCCGAGAAACATGGCTGACAGAACTGACAGGTATTACAGGGCTGATAGAACAGTTGATCTTAGAACAGAGACTCCTTACAATAACAGAGGTCAGAACCGTGCGGAGGTCTTGCATGCACTCAGAGAACTTAGTGCAGGTCAACGGCGGTCAAATGGTGTATTACAGCAGGTGGCAGTTGCACTTCAGAGACTGGATACTCCGAGGAGATCGTCACCACCTCGTGACGATGACAGAAGTGTTACAGGTTCGCGGAGAGCTCCTAGGTCAGTGTCACGGACAGTGGATAGGCCTACGAGGCCCACCTTCACGAGACAGGAGCCCGTTGAGGATATAGCAGGTGAAAGGTATGAGGGTTTGTTCGCCGGCACACTTAGGGCAGCGAACAACGAGTGGCAGTTAGAATCACCTGAGATTAGTGGGAGGATTACCATTGACAGGACACCGCAGAGCACTGAAGGAGAAGTGATTAGCATGTTTCGGGAGTATAGCAACCTACCTCAGAAGATTAAAGGAAAACTTCCTTTCATGAGTTACGTGGATGTGCACCCGAGTCTTGGCCATAAGACGGAGTTTGAAAAACAGAGATATCTCACTACAGCTCGTGAGTTGTTTACACATGGGAAGGATAGAGAATCTACATCTGATGATTATACCATTCTTCATGAGAGTGATTTGATATCTTCAGTCTCTTATGAAGTAGGCAGAAATTTGTGTGATGAATTTGATCGAAGTGCTTATTTGATCCATAAGCACACTAGCACAGCTTCGGGTAATGGCTTACCTACATCGTCTTCGTAGGAGGTGACTCAAGAAATTTCTGCCCTGGAGGTTACTTCTGATTTTTATAACAGCGATGGTGAAATTTTGCGTGAGCATGTTATAACAGCTGTTTCAGAGGTGCAAACTAACCCTATTGAGTCGTCACGTGAAGAGACTCCAGAGTTGGGTACTACAGATGCAGTTGGTATTGAGGATTTATGTTATGACGAATCTGATTTTTCGAATCAGACCATTGAAAACCAGCTAAAAGATTCATATGTTGATATGGAATCCCAGGATCATGCGTTGGATGAGCATGCAGTCACTGTTAGAGTAGAAGCGTGTGAGGATATTGTCAGACCAGCAACTTCTACCGTACCTGTTGAGCCATCCTTCAAGGTACAGAGCAGCAGTACCTTAGATGTTGAGGTGTGCATGGTTGAGAGCACACACGATGCTGCAGATCATGAGGTGAGTGATGACGGATCAGCGTCATATCATAGTGCGTATGGTGAACCGGAAATTTTGTATGGGGGTCGTAAGTTTCAGAATCCTCATCATTTGGTTGGGCAACTACATGTAGATGACACTATGATTACCACCGCCCTTGAGCATTTTGACGTTGCTCGTCAGATGTTGACTACCTACAGTTGGAGTCCTCCTTCGACAGATGAGCACAGTGATAGTGGTTTTTCCCTTGCAATGATACATGCACTCCGAGAAGCGATAGGAACGATGAAACAAAATTACCTCAGACTACTTGCAGACAAAGATTTCCTTCTCGAGTGGGATTGCATTTGTTATGATGCATGGCAGGGAAAAGAGGAGCGGATCGATGAGCTCACTCATGAGCTTGAGGTGACTGCGAATTCATTGCAGAGCACCCAGTTGGCTCTTCGAGAGTCACAGTTACAGATTGAGAGGCTTACCGTGGCGTTGAAGTTAGCACAGTCTTCACCACCTTTGGATATAGTTCAGTCTTGCATGGCAGCGGTTGGTGAGGAGTATACACCCATGGTTTATAGCCGAGAGGGAGATGTTGGGGATGAGATTACATCCAACACGGACACAGGAGCAGTTGATACAGATAGGATGAGTGCACTCGATGAGAGTTGCAGTGAGCCACGCATTGCACCCGGCTCTCATGAGACTAGTTCCGTGATAGGTGATGCAGGGAATATCATTGATAGTTCCTGTGACATGGTTGTTGATACACTGGACAGTTGTGTGACAACCCTTGATACTTGTCCGTCTTCACAGCAGACATTCAGAGTCTCATCCAGTTGGGAGATTGACACTTATGATGATTTGTTTCCCTCTCCTGGAAGCAAATCAATCTTTTCATCCGATACAGTTGACTACGATCGGCAGTTGGTTGAGCCTAGTCAGGAGTACAACTCAGTTTATTATTCCAGTGATTCAGAGATGGATGATTCCGATCAGGATGGAGTGATTGTGCAGTTTGTAAACAATCCATTGTTTGAATTTGATGGTGGGGTGATCTATGATAACCCACTCTTCGAGTTGGACACTGATCGTACTTTTGACATTAGTTCTGAGTTGGGTGATGATCGTAGTGTTTGGGATTGTTGCAGTGCATCGCAATTCCAAACCAAATTCACAGAGGAGTTCAATGAGGTGTACACGGTGAGGAGTGCTTACAGTTTTGTCTTTGATCCACCTGTACATGATTCGATGCGCCATACTTGTGCACAGGGTGATTTTCTCGGTACAGTCGAGGGGAGTGATTCATTACGGTGTGCAGAGTTACCATCTTCACAAGATGGGATTAGCGGATGCAGGTACTTGACCCAGCGGTTTGTGGGGTATTACTTGCAGGGGCAGCAGTCTGTTTTACATCATGCCAATATGTATTTGACAGGGCTTGATACTTTTATGTCGCAGATTTTTCAGTCAGATACATGGCTACAGGGCGACTATGGTAGTAGTTGGCATGATGGCTTAGACAGTTATCACATCCATGAGGGTTTGGCAGAGGACAGGGAGAGATTCCGGACAGTAGATGCTTCTAGGAGATTTTATCTCTGCATGACGGATGGATGTGGATTCAGATTGTATTGGGATCCCGGTGGCGACAGCTTTGGCATCGAGTATGGGATGGGTCCCAATAGGTCACTTCACTATTATCAGCATGGTGAAGTTGGAGACCGTAGAGCGCAGTGGCAGCTTGAGGAGGACCGTCACGACAGTTTTTCACTTTGGGTTTGGGATCCAGGCATTAATTGCGCCGTTGAGATTGATGATGCTACAGGAAATAGTTTGAGATGTGTGGGACATTGCACAGTTTCCTTTTTGGGCCTTCCGAGGATTGGAGTTTGTGTGCAGTTGAGATTGCTTGGGGTCAAGCAATTTTAGGGAGGGCGGACTGTCATGTCCCCGTTTTTTGGCGAGCATCAGTGATCGTGAGATTGGCCTATCATGAGACCCTAAATGAAACGTACTGGATTAGAGATTCGTTTGAACAACTCCAGTCCGGATTAGCAATTTTGATCAATTGGCTTCGTTCGGAGCTCATTGAGACATTTCTTTGAATTGCTATTTTTTAGCGAGTTCTGGCGAGTGGGACCACTGCTATTTTTAGCAGTATGGCTTTGGCGGCATCCGGATTCACTTCAGAGTTCGTCAGCTTCAGACAGAACCGTAAACGGATGAGTAACGGGCGAGATATTAATATTTAATTATATTAATTAAATATTAATTAATTAATGATTATATTATAAAGTTATAATTTTTAATTATAACTTAAGTTATCTGCCTTGAGGGGTGCGCCCATCATCAGGAAGGGGCCAGTGGGACATTTAAATTAATATTAAAATATTTGACAGGAAACTATTGAAAATAATAAAAGAATTAAAAGTCAATATTTTAATAATTCCCTATTATTAAGGAATTCGCCCTTTTGTGAGGATAAAGGGTTTTGCATTGAAAAATGAGCCATTATTATTACAGTTGTTGAATCAGAAATTGATCAAGTCATTGCCAGAGCACTGAGACTTTAGGGTTTCATCTCGAAATCGTCGGAGAACGAGCCATCTCCTTCGAAGCAGTTCAGAGGATGTGAAATAACATCTGATTTATTGCCAGTCGTGGGATTTCTTCATCCAGAAGAAGTTACAGAGCTTCAGAGAATTTATTGAACTTCACAGAGGTCTTCATCAGGGTTTCAGAGAGTTTATTCTTTCAGAAGGCAATCCATTCCAGAAGGTTTATTCTATCGTTGTTTGGAGGTTTAGAAGAGGGCCGTACAAATTTAATGATTGCTGCTGTAGCCGTACTTTTTGTACAGCAGGCGTACCATCTCCAAGCTCTCAGGAATACAGATCTCAAAGCTTACTCAGGGGTTCAGAGAGATACTTTCCTCCAAGAGTTATCAAGCAATTTAGGCGCCATAAGCTTTGCATTTAGATCTTCTTGAAAGGCCGTACTTTTAATTTATTCACATCAGCAAACTGTACTTGGCCGTACTGTCATGAAAAGGACGAGTTGTGATCTCTGGAGAAAATACCTAACACTTGGTTTCCATCTTTCACCTGTGGTGGCGCCAGGGTATCAGGAACATTTGCTAGTGCCAGAGTTTAGACACCAATCACCAGTGAGCAGTACTATCTTCATTTTGTGCAGCAGCAGGCCGTACTTGCTGAGAAGGGTGTGTTTCTTCATCATATGAGAAACGCCTCTTTCCTTCACTTCCCACAATCTCCAGTACAGGCGCAGGCCATTTGGACATCATCAGACGTTATCATCCAGAGGGAGAAGATCATCATTACCCGCGACCGTGCATTCTTGTGCCATTTTAGCGATTCGGTTCATAAAACAACGATTATTGGTATCGGCATAGAACATGTATAAATGTTGAAAGTTGACAAAGGATATTGTTGATGTGCGTTTAAGGTGTTTGGACGTGGTGCATTTCGCAAAAAATGGCTGCATTGCGACACCGACCTAAACCTAAACGGTCAAAAAACTCAAAACCTTCAGAAAGTTAAACAAAATTGTCAGATTTCAGAGTTAGAGGAAACAGGGGTTTCTACACTTATCAAGTCAAGTATCTAACAACATCAACAACTGGGTGATTGATAGTGGTTATTCAAGGCACATCACAGGGTTTAGAGAACACTTAGACACTATGACTAAAGAGTTTGATGAAGAAGTAACAATTGGGGATGATTCTACACATCAAGTAAAAGGGGTTGGAACTTGTTCCATCACATTGAAATCTGGTCTCTCCCTTCAACTCACTGGAGTCTTATTTGTACCTGGAATAAAGAGGAATCTAATATCCATCTTTGCCCTTGAATACAATGGATATAGGATTACATTTATGGATGGAAAAGTTCTAGCATGGCCTAAAAACTCAACTATCAAAGAAAGCTACAGCAGCAGGTGCGTGAGGTATATTTTCGGCATTTAGGATGCGTGCATGGTCAGGAAGCCAAGGTGGCATGGGAACCGGGTTTCTGTTTCAGGAAAAGCTTTCAGCTTTCAAGTTAAACCGCTCTGTGAGAACTTTGCAAAGGTTTTCCAGGAAGAATACGGGGATCTTACATTGAGCCACGACAGTATAAATGTGTTGGGCAGTTATAAAACATGGACATATGTTGGCGGGGTTCCATATGTATGAATGACTTCTGGGAAAACTTGGATCCCAGCACCTTAAATTATATCAAGAGTCAGCCCAAAGAAATCCTCAAAAGGTTCAAAAGAGTTCCAAAGCACTACAGAAAACTTCTCCTAGGAAGAAAATAAAAATCTTAAGGGTGACAATGGGAAAAGAATACACCTACAAAATTTTAGGAATTACTGGCAATTCTTAATTCAAGGGGACTTCCACAGTGTACAACCCTCAGCAAAATGGGGTTGCTAAGGAAAAATAGAACCATTGTAGAAATTTTATAAAAGCAAATTTGCCCTGACCAAAACAATGGAAACCTCTTTAAGTGAGGAAGCCTCTGGGGCTGCTGCTATACATCCCAAAATGAATGTCCTCATTCTCATCTTGATAACAAAACTCCTGAAGAAGCCTTCACTGGCATAAAACCTGACATTAGTCATTTTAGGATTTTTGGCTGTCCCGTCTATATTCATGTGCCCAAAGAGAAGAGATTCAAACTAGAACCTTTCGGAAAGAAAGGGATGTTATGGGATATAGTAAGAGCCTCCAAAGACGCCGGGATATTCATGCGGTGATCAAATTGAATTGGCCGAAGATGTCATCTTTGGAAGAAGGCGTTCGCATTCAAGAAGGCAAGAATTTCCTAGAGTAGAAATTTGAAACCTATTCCCCTAAGTACACGAGAAGTGGAGACACCTCACGAGATTCAGAGGGAGCATCCTAAGGAAATACCACATGAACTCCCTTCTACTTCAAATGAGAATACAAATAACAACGACAAAAAGAGACCAATTTGGGCCAGGAAAATGATCATAGAAGCAGAGGATCATGCAACACCCAAAGGAACGTTCAGGGAAAGTAAAAGACCCAAACGTTTCTCTAGCTATGTTGCTCTAATGAACAACATCATAAACTCAGAACCTGTCAGTGTTATAGAAGCTTTCCGACATCAAGCATGGAAGGATGCAATGACAGAGGAATATCAATCTATTCTAAAGAATGATGTATGGGATATAGTGCCTAGACCAAAAGAGAAATCTATTGTCTCTTCTAAATGGCTCTTCAAAATCAAACATGCTGCTGATGGAAGTATAGAAAAATACAAAGCACTGTATGGACTTAAACAAGCTCCCAGGGCTTGGTATGAAAGAATTGACAGCTACCTCTTGCGACTAGGATTCTCCAAGAACGATGCAGACCCTAATCTTTACTTTAAGGTAATTAAAGGTGATATTTTGATAATTATTTTATATGTTGATGACCTACTGATAACAGGAGAAGATCATCTCATTGCTCAAGGAAAGAAGGATCTAACTTCAGAATTTGACATGAAAGACTTGGGCATTTTACACTACTTTCTAGGTTTAGAAGTATGGTAGAAATCAGAGGGCATTATACTAAACCAAGGAAAGTATACTATTAATATTCTGAAGAGATTTGGAATGTTGGACTGTAGACCGATGTCTACACCTATGGAAACCAACCTTCACAAATTGAAAGAAGCAGCAGTAGAATCCAAGTATGCAGATTCAACCCTTTACAGACAGATGATTGGATCCTTGATGTATCTGGTCAACCCCAGACCTAATATTTGCTATGCAGTGAATGTTCTCAACCAGTTCATGTGTGAGCCAAAGGAAATCCACCTAATGGCTGTAAAACATATTTTGAGATATCTTCAAGGCACTATTGGATATGGTCTTCTTTACAAGAATGATCAACTAGATCTTCATGGGTACTCTGATTCAGATTGGGCTAGAAATGTATCCGATCGGAAAAGCACATCAAGATGTTGCTTCAGTTTAGGATCAGCTATGATCTCCTGGATTTGCAGAAAACAATCTTCAGTTGCACAGAGCTCAACAGAAGCTGAATACATTGCAGCCTCAATGGGAGCAAGAGAAGCAATTTGGCTTCGTAAATTGCTTGTGGGACTCTTTGGTGACCCTTGAATCCTACAATTATTCATTTGTGATAATCGGAAGTTGCATCAAACTCTCTTGTAAATCCACGTCTTTCATATTAGATCTAAAGCACATTGAGATCCCCTATATCATTATGTAAGAGATATGGTGGAAAGGAAAATTGATTCAGGAGTATATCAGTACAAATGATCAAATTGCAGACATTCTCACCAAGCCTCTCTCCCAAATCAAGGTGGAGCACTTCAGGAAGAAACTTGGTATGGTTGAAATGTAATTTGTTATTTATGTTTGAAATACAAATTGTTTATAAATTGTACTAATATATATAAAGATGTTTTAATGTGTAAGACACTTTTGTCATGCGTGTGACTTCATGACTTTATGGGCCTACCTTGCATTGAAAGAGTGACAATCTTTCTAATAATGAACACTTGTAATTGACATTGTAAAGTGACGACTCTACAATGATAAACTATCATGATAGATATCATGTGACTTGATATTGGTGGACATGTCATGATAGTATCTCTTGTTGATATCATGGGACTTGATATCATTTGTAGATCATTATGATCCTTAAGAGATAATCATGGTGGATATTTATATCCATGGATATGCCATGAATTATGGTAGACATCATGTGACTTGATGTCAGTGCACATACCATAATAAAGATACGATATGAAGAATGTCATGTGACTTGACAATATTGAGAAATCATACCATGTCTTAGATATCACATGTTAAGGTGATATCTCTAGTTATTTGATTTGAAATATCTTCCCTAGCTAAGAGGGAGTGTTAATGAATGATAGCTTCAGTCAGATATGAAGGACAATTGCTGCAAGCATCATCGTCATTCATACTTGATTAGAGTTTATCTTTTATTTTGAAATATTTATGGAAATCATATTAATCGAATTTATGAGCATTCATATAAAATTCGAATTATATATGATGTTATATTCTGTAATCGGAATTTATCTTCTCATCCGCCATCTAGTATATATGAGTTATACTAAACAAATCATTAACTGTGCTTATCTTAACCCGTGCTCTAAAGAACACGTCCCATGAGTGGACGTGTCTCCACTTGTGGAGACACGTCCTCTCATGAGACGTGTCTCTTAGAGGCAGGGTTCCCTCACATATTTATGGCGGATCCTTCCTTGATATGCAGATATAGAAATCGAATAATGTTCTACAATCAGCACATTCAAATAAGAAATTAAATCTGGAAATTAAAATCTGAACATAGAAGTCTGAGTAGTTTTCTTTCAATTAGGATTTTCATAAGTCCCTTAGTCTCCCATTTTGATTGAAGATTTGTTTACATTTATATCTTATGATGTTATAAATTGTAAACTGGAGCATTGAATTATTATTCTGTGTCCCTCTCCCACAAGAGTAAAAAGATTTTTTCTAAATATCACCACATCAAAAATGTGGATTCTCTTGATAGACTACCATAAACTCCTTAGCTTCTTGTAGTATTTCTTAAAATTAGATATAGAGTTTCATGAATCCTTTGATCTCTCCATTCGCAGGAGTATGTTTTTCAATATGCAATAAGGCAAGTTTGTCTTCAGCATGTCATCAAGTTAATCAAGTTCATTGATAAAATTCATTGAATGGATTGAACTTAAGAGATGCATATGCATAATATGGATTTAAGTGAGAAAGAAAAGACAGAAAATATGTCACAAAGATACCTTGGACATCTTAGATTTGGCTTTTATTTTTGGAGCATTGAGCTCAAGTTCTTCTTCTCGCTCCAGCTCTCTCTCTCTTGCTTCAAGGTTTTGTTCCAAGTAATACTGAAAAATCCCAAAGAACTCGCATTTTTAGACATTATCAACTTCATAAAATAGAGAAAACACAATGAAACTATATACAATGTACATAATATCTACACTAATATTTTGACATCATTTGTATGCCAAACTAACACAAAAGTAAGAATGTCTGAAAAACATATAAAATAAAATGAGATGTTTTAGACTTTAGAGTTAGACCATTAAGATAACAATGAACTGAAAACAAGGTTGCTTTATTTATATGCAAGAACTTATAATTTTATTCAGTTATTTATTTGCCTACCTTTCTTAAACAAACATAATTCCTTGAATGAAGAACGCAATGCTCCCACTTAATCAGGATTTACACAATTGGAAAATTTAAAGTACAGGAAATCGTAAGGTACTTACATTATAATCACCAACATAATCATTTAGCATTCCATCCTTCACCTCCACAACTCTATTGACTATTTGTTTTAGAAAGTATCGATCATGAGACACAGCAATTACTGTTCCACGATACTCTCTTATTGCCTCCTGATCATTCAATTACAGGCAATACATCAGTTACAAGTGTAAATTTCTAAGTCAAAATAAAATGCTTGGAAAAATAAAGTTATGCATGTAGAGTAGCAGGAGGAATCTCTTAAGAGCAATCTTTAGTTTTCACCTCAAGCATCTCCTTTGTTGGTATGTCAAGATGATTAGTTGGCTCATCCAGTACAAGAAGTGTTGAAGGTGTAACCATGAATTTACAAAATGCCAACCGTGCCTGAAATATTGCACTTAGATGAATGCTCAGTATACTTGTATATATCATTTCTTTGTTACTAAATTAAAATCTGAAAATCAAAAAATGTGCGATAAAAAATTATGGAGTAACTTTGTGTAGAAGTAAATGATGCTTGAAAATTTGAAACAATGTAGCAGCAACGAAGTTACAACAAATAGATTGCGAAAAACAATACAACATACAGCGAAGAGCTCCAACAATAACAAACAATATGGAAATCAATAACAGCATGCAAAACTCCAATATAGAGGTACATTTATTTTAGCTTCCTCAAGAATCCATCAACAGTCTTCTTTAAAAATCCTGGACCATAGATCCAGATGGGGTTTACCAGAGAAGTCAAGCATATTGGAAATAAAAATGACAAATATAAGCAACTACAAAGCTTTATTTTCCCATACAGAAAGTGGTGGGTTATGATCTTGTGATGAGCCTTGCTAGCTCACTGCTCAAACCCCTGTCTTTTTTTTAAGTCTATTTGTGTTTTTTAGTTTTTTAGAGAAATTTTGTAGACAGAAGAGAAGGGGCGCATCATATAAAAGCTCATAGAATGAAAACTTGAGCAAATTTAATCAAACTGAAATTGTAGAAGGTGTTTATTATCATCAACAATGGATTTAAAACATATAAACATACCCGTAAGCCTCCAGATTTTTTATATAAAAATTCCGATCAAAATAGTGAAGAACTGACGAAAACTAGAGTAGAACGTTACAAATTGCAAAGTTTAATCTGAAACTCAAGCCAAAAAAACTTTATTTGCAAGTGCCACGCCCTTCAAAGAAAAAGAACCAAAAACCAACTCTGAAGGTGCGCCCAAACAGCCATGAAGCTTGCCATGGTGAAGGAAGAACACCAACCAATTAACCCTCTGTTTCTGATGAAGATCACTACAAAAATCTGTCGAAGCACTGCAGAACTTCTGAAATGAAGCTCTCTAAATCTGCACCAATTCAGATGATCTCTCACAACCTCACAAGTGCTCACACTGAAGAGATTTCGTTCTCCAATGGTGGATTTGTTGCAAACCTGATCACAGGATGAAAGCAAGGGAAAAAACCTTCAAGGCAAAGTTGAAATATTCAAAAAGGATGAGTTTCTCATTGCCCAAATCCCTTATATAGCAAAAGAGGTGAAAACCTAAGGAGGCCGTACATTTTAGGTTTTTAGATCATTTAAATTTATGGAAATAAACTTAAGTCATTTTCCATAGTCTAGACTTTGATTTTTGGCGCCTCCTTTAAGTGATTAAAAGATATAACTTAAAATATTCACTTTAGACTTTATTTAAGTGATATAAGAATTATAAAGTCAATTTGACTTTATAAAAGACTTTAGGATTAAAATATAGCAAATCACTTAAGTAAGCCTATCTCCCTCAATTCTCAATAGAATTCAGTGCCGTCAGAAGCAAAGAAACTCCTGTACTGCCAAGGCCTACAATGAGCCTATCCACGATCTCAGAAAATGAAATCGACCGAACTCTCCAGAAGGTACCACTGACCCTCTAACCAATCCAGTTAGCCCACAAGGGTCCAAGAAAAGGGCTAACACACTGCATCAGGTGACTGACTAGAGTGGGGACATCACAGTCCGCCCTCCCCGAATTTGCTTGTCTGCAAGCAAACTCAAAGCTAGATGTTGTAAAACACTGTCACCCTCCCAAGTCGCATCCTCTGCTGGTAGATCTTTCCACTTTACCAAGTATTCCCTGATAACCCGCCTCTGAAGATGACGCTCTCTGGAATCCAGAATGGCCTCAGGAATCAATATCAACTTCCCCTCATCATCCAGGGGTGGTAAATCAATAGGAGTCACATGTGGTCCCAATGCCTTTTTGAGGCGTGAAACATGGAACACATTGTGAACCTTGTTGTCCATCGAAAGATCTAGCTCATAAGCCACTTCACCGACCCGTTTGACAACTCTGAATGGTCCATAGTATCATGGCTTAAGTTTCTCTGCGCCCTTCTTACGAAGGGTGGACTGCCTATAAGGCTGGAGCATCAAATACACCAAATCATCGATCTCGAAAGATCGCTCCACTCGCCTCTGATCAGCATATTGCTTTTGCTGATTCTGAGCTTTCTGTATATTCTCTCTGAGTGTCCTCATAATATCCTGGTTCTCCTGTAATAGATCACCAGCACTAGGTACTCTACTGTCACTCAGTAACAAGTCTAGAAAGCTCGGAGCATCATATCCATATAAGGCTCGGTAAGGGGTCATCTGAATGCTCATGTGATGAGTGGTATTGTAGCAATACTCACAAAGGTATAACCATCTCACCCATGCCTTCTGCTGCCCTGAACTGTAATTCTGCAAGTATCCCTCCACCCATTTGTTGACTATCTCAGTCTGCCCATCTGTCTGGGGGTGGTAGCTGGTACTCGGAGTGAGTTCTGTCCCGCAAAGCTTGAATAACTCCTGCCAGAAGTTACTCATAAACCTGCTGTCCCTATCACTGACTATACTCCGAGGCAAACCATGCAACCTGAATACCTCACGAAAGAACAAATCCGCCACCTGAGTAGCTGTGTGCGTAGTAGTGATTGAGAAGAAATGAGCATACTTCGTCAATCGATCTACCACCACAAAAATGTTGTCTTTCCCTTGAGCTTTCGGCAAGCCCGTAATGAAGTCCATAGACAAGCATTCCCACTTCCTCTCAGGGATAGGAAGCGGCTGGAGTAATCCTGCAGGGTATGTGTGTTCTTGCTTGTTCTGCTGACAAACAAGGCATTCCCTGACATACTGGAGAACAAAGGATTTGAGACCCTTCCAAGAGAATCTTTCCCGTACCTGCCTATAGGTCTTAAAGTACCCGGGATGTCCTGCCATAGGTGCATCATGAAATGATCTCAAAACTTGGTTCCTCATCTCTGAACCTGGAACTAGAAATATCCTCCCTTTGTAAATGATAAGATCATCTACAAGTGAGTATCTGGCATCCTGTACTGTTCCATCCACTATGCTAGAAGCCCACGGGTTCTTAGCATACTCAACTACAATCATATGTCTCCAGTCCTCTGAAATCTGTGTAATGGAGCTCAAGTGAGGACGGCGAGATAATGCATCAGCAACTACATTCTGAGTACCCTTGACATAGGAGATGTCAAAATCATAGGACTGAAGTTTGCTGACCCATTTTTGTTGTCTTTCATTTAAATCCCGCTGTCCAAGGAAGTGTTTCAGACTATTATGATCGGTTTTAACACAGAATTTACTACCAATCAAGTATTGCCTGAACTTGGCCATGGCATGCATGATGGCCAACATCTCCTTGTCATAGATGCTAAAGCTCCTCTTAGGACCTCTCAGCTTCCTGCTCTCGAAAGCTATAGGATGACAATCCTGCATAATGACTGCACCAATTCCCTCACCACTGGCATCACAATGTAACTCAAAGGGTTTGGTGAAATCCGGCAAAGCCAACACTGGACATGAAGTCATGAGAAGTTTGAACTTCTCAAAGCACGCTTGTGCTAATGGTGTCCATACAAATGCACCCTTCTTAGTCAAATCAGTTAGTGGCGCAGCATGCCGCGAGAATCCACTAACGAACCGACGATAGAAGGCACATAATCCTACAAATCCCCTGCGCTGTGTCAATGTCTCAGGTGTAGGCCAATCAATGATAGCCCGAACCTTCTCTGGATCCATGCTAACTCCCTCACTGCTGATAATGTGACCCAAATACAAAAGCTCGGCCATGCCCAACGCACACTTGGACTCCTTGGCGTACAAGGACTCCCTGTCAAGTATGCTCAAAACCTCATCTAGGTGAACCATGTGTTCTTCCCATGATCTGATGTAAACTAGAATGTCATCGAAGAACACCAACACATGTTTCCTCAGTTGAGGATGGAAAACCCTGTTCATAGTGGACTGAAATGTTGTTGGAGCATTGGTTAAACCGAAAGGCATAACCAAGAAATCAAAGTGTCCACAGTGACATCTGAATGCGGTTTTCTCTATGTCCTCCTCTCGGACTTTGATCTGATGATAACCTGTCCTTAAATCAATCTTTGAGAAGTAGCAAGCTCCATGAAGCTCATCTATCAACTCATCAATCCGCAGAATAGGATATCTGTTCTTTATAGTTCTCCTGTTAAGCATTCTATAATCAATACACATTCTGAGTGTACCATCTTTTTTCTTCATCAAAACAACTGATGAAGCAAAGGGTGACTTACTCAGCCTAATGTGCCCCATAGCCAAAAGTTCTTTGATGGTTTTCTCAATTTCATCTTTCAAGCGTTTGGGGGTGCCGGTAAGGAGTGATCATTATAGGTTTCGTGCCCTCTTCCAGCTCTATGATATGCTCAATACCTCTATTAGGAGGTCTACCTGGTGGGATTGCACTGAAAACCTTTTTATGTTTGATTCTGAGTTCCTGAACATCTGGATGGTAAGAAGAAGCTTGCTGATCCAACTGTGAAGGCATTGACTTGCATTCAGCTACCCAATCTACCATGTCATGTCGAACCAAACGTTCCATTCTTTGGAGTGAAATTTCTTTCACATTGCTGTCCTTGATGGCTTTTAGAACATGGTTTGTGCCATCAACTTTAAATTTCATCTCCATGTCGTTCAAATTAAGTGTGAACTCTCCTATAGCATGAAGCCACTTCATGCCGAGAACTATATCAGTTCCTCCCATGTTCACAACATAAAAATCTGCCTTAAACTCATAGTTATTGAGTTTCAAAGGCAAGTCAGGAATCATCCTCTCACAGGTGAAAGTGTATCCATCAGCAACCTTGACTCGAATGCCTTCAAACTGCTGAGTTTGAATTCCTCTTTTCTCCACTAAACGTGAGTCAATAAAATTGTGAGTTGCACCTGTATCTAAAAGAGATATCACTCTTTGACCAGCCAAGACCCCACAGAGTCTAAAAGATCCCTCTCTCTGCATGCTGGATAAATGAGCCTCCTTTAACTCAGTTTCTACTACAATTTCAGCCTCATCTTCTGATTCTTCTCCATCTGTATCATAAATTGGAGCTTGCTGATCAAAAAAATCAGTCACTTCTTTTCCCTCATAAAACCACTCCATATTCCTGTTTTGCCCTTTAGGTTTGAAGGGGCAATCATGATTTTGGTCATAAGGGCCCTTGCAGTAAAAACAAAGTCTCCTTCTACGAAGATCATTCAAGGTTTCTCAATCCAAAGGTGTTGTATATTTCTTCTTATGATCAGCATTATCAGCTTTTTTCGGATCAGATTTATGTTCATTGTAAGAAGTAGAAGGTTTGGTACCAAATTGCTTTCGAGGAGTAGTGAGCTCCATGTTGCGAGCTTTCCTCATGGTTTCCTGTAATGTAGGGGGATCAAATGCCTTGATCCATCCTTTCATAGGCTCGAAAAGTCCCTCAATGAAGAGTATGATCAGCCTCCTCTCAGAAATGCCTGTAACCATAACTGACAATTTCTGAAACTCTCCAATATATGACTCCAAGCTACCTAGCTGTTTCAGCTGTGCTAGGTCTCTGAAAAATAGCTCGGGATCACGTTTGTCAAACCTCTCTACCAGTCTATCTGTGAACTCCTGGTATGAAGTAATCTGATCATGGTGAAGAGAAGCCATGCCATGAATCCACCAATCATGAGCTACGCCATCAAGGTGAAGTGCTGCAAATCGAATAGCATCTTCCTTGGGCATGGGACGTAGAGTCAAGAATGTATCTAACTTGCTGATCCAAGCACGTGCTGTAACTCTACCACTACCATCATAGTTCGCCAAGGTGAGTTTATTGGTAGCCTATCTAAGATCACTGTGCTTGTACCTAGGCCTCCTGTCATTCCTGTTTCTGTTATGTTCTCTCCTCTGGCTCATGAATCTATCAAAGTTAAGGTGCTCCTTAACTCTAGGTGGCAATGCGTCCCATTCATCATGCATAACCATGATGTTATCTGCAAAGTTAATCTCACCACCCTGTTCAACCTCTTCCTCATCCTCAGTATCATTCCTGGTGAAGGTAGGACATGTTGCTCTCTCAAAAGTGCAAGCTGGAACAATAGGTCTATGAGGTGCGCCCTGAATACTGCCCTCATGATCATGCCTTGGATGCTGGCCTCTCTGAAGTGTTAAGTTCTCTACATTTGTGCTGAGTTGCTGGAGAATATTAGCTACCTGTTCTTGACCTGCAACCATACCTCTTAGCACATCTCTAGCTTCTATATCCTCTTTGTTCAAGTGAGAGCCTTCTCCTTCCCTGTTAGCCATATTATCCAAGTCTATTTCCTCCTCCTGTTCGTCAAATGGAAATGGTGGAAAAGGATTATGATCACCTCTTTGATTTCTAGGGCCCCCACGAGAGTAGAACTTGTCAAAACCCTCTTGGTGTGACTTCATAAATTTTTCTAACCCCACAAGTTGGCAGGATCAGAGCTCTGATACCACTGTGATGAGCCTTGCTAGCTCACTGCTCAAACCCCTATCTTTTTTTAAGTCTTTGTGTTTTTTAGTTTTTTAGAGAAATTTTGTAGACAGAAAAGAAGGGGCGCATCATATAAAAGCTCACAGAATGAAAACTTGAGCAAATTTAATCAAACTGAAATTGTAGAAGGTGTTTATTATCATCAACAATGGATTTAAAACATATAAACATACCCGTAAGCCTCCAGATTTTTTATATAAAAATTCCGATCAAAATAGTGAAGAACTGACGAAAATTGGAGTAGAACGTTACAGATTGCAAAGTTTAATCTGAAACTGAGGCCAAATAGAAGTACAAGTAGGGCGCCCAAGATCATGAAGAGAGATCCTCAGAAAGAAGATGTTTCTCCAAGAAAGCCAAAAAAACCTTATTTGCAAGTGCCACGCCCTTCAAAGAAAAAGAACCAAAAACCAACTCTGAAGGTGCGCCCAAACAGCCATGAAGCTTGCCATGGTGAAGGAAGAACACCAACCAATTAACCCTCTGTTTCTGATGAAGAACACTACAAAAATCTGTTGAAGCACTGCAGAACTTCTGAAATGAAGCTCTCTAAATCTGCACCAATTCAGCTGATCTCTCACAACCTCACAAGTGCTCACACTGAAGAGATTTCGTTCTCCAATGGTGGATTTGCTGCAAACCTGATCACAAGATGAAAGCAAGGGAAAAAACCTTCAAGGCAAAGTTGAAATATTCAAAAAGGATGAGTTTCTCATTGCCCAAATCCCTTATATAGCAAAAGAGGTGAAAACCCAAGGAGGCCGTACATTTTAGGTTTTTAGATCATTTAAATTTATGGAAATAAACTTAAATCACTTTCCATAGTCTAAACTTTGATTTTTGGCGCCTCCTTTAAGTGATTAAAAGATATAACTTAAAATATTCACTTTAGACTTTATTTAAGTGATATAAGAATTATAAAGTCAATTTGACTTTATAAAAAGACTTTAAGTTAAAATATAACTTAAATCACTTAAGTAAGCCTATCTCCCTCAATTCTCAACAGAATTCAGTGCCGTCAGAAGCAAAGAAACTCCTGTACTGCCAAGGCCTGCAATGAGCATATCCACGATCTCAGAAAATGAAATCGACCGAACTCTCCAGAAGGTACCATTGACCCTCTAACCAATCTAGTTAGCCCACAAGGGTCCAAGAAAAGGGCTAACACATTGCATCAGGTGACTGACTAGAGTGGGGACATCACAGATCTTCCCACGATGACAAAAATTGTGAGGGAAAGATAGCTTACAAAGTATTATATGAACCAAAAGCTTTGATAATTCAAAACAGGTTTTCAGGTGAAAGTCGCCAGGTTGATGTGTTTGCACTTTCCTTCTCACTAGTACTCGTATCAGTTAGAAGTGTTTGTGTGTTTTGGGGTCCCCTTGTCTTGTGGTTATTACTATTATACATAAAGATTAGATGGGGGAAGCTTATAAGGTTTTACAGGCACTAAATGCTTTGCAAATTCAAAACAGGTTATGGGATGAAAATCCCTGGGTTGATGTGTTTGTATATTCGGTATTCCTTCTCACTGGTACTATTGTTCGATAGAGGTGCTTGTGTGTTTTGAGGGTCCACTTGTTGTGTGGTTATTACCGTTATACATGTAAAATAAAGATTAGAGAAGAAATCAAATACATGGCTTAACACACTGCTTGAAAATCCCTCAAAAATAAAGATCTAATTAAAAGTTGACGATGGCAGATCCAATGAATTTACAAAAAAGATGAGTGTTAAGTTGTGATTGTCCTACTTTGACAACAATTTTGAGTAAAGAGACACTTAGAAGGTATTACAATTGTGAGACAAGGTAGCTTATGAGGCATTACAATTGTGAGACAAGAGAGGCTTACATGTTTTGAGACATTAAATACAAGCTTTGAGCTGAAATTCCCTCACAGGGTTGACTTGTTGGCATCTTCCTTCACATTGGCACTAACATTTCTTAGGGGTGCTTGGATAAAGGTTGAAGAGGAAATGGCTACTCATGGAAATTGGTCATCAAAGAGCTCACTTAATACACATGATTAAAAATCCCAAAAAATAAAATAAATAATTTAAGTATTTGATTGTGAAAGCTCCATATGGTTTGCAAACAAAATATTTTTCCCCTAAAGAACAAGTGTAAAAAGAAGACCAGTAAAGACAAGAAGAATATTAATTGCCACCACAGCACCCTTGATGGTAACGACCTTCTAATATTTAGTGATAACAGAAAGAAGGATAAAAACCCATCACTGCAATGTAAATTTTAGTGAATAGATTATATGCACAGAAAAATAATTCAAAATCAGACACAATAACACAGCAGATACCCTGGGAAAACCCTCCTCTTGAGGGAGAAAAATCCAGCAACAAAGATATCTCTTATATTTATAAACAGTGGCAACAATTCTCTTTACAAAGATGCCTAACACAAGGCCAATATTCAGCATCTGTACAAGATGCAAGAACAGAAAACAAACTGACTCTCCTTAAGATTCAAATTCAGCCTTAGAGGAATTCGCAGTCTGCTCTTGAACAATTCGCAATCTGAACTGGAACAATTCACAATCTGTTCTTGAAGCACTTGATAGAATTTACTTGACAGTTCGCACTTGA
>VDFB02341351.1:0-17323 GCA_007258455.2 Sequoia sempervirens
ATTTGGGTCTATTTTTTATAGGGTAGGGTTGGATGGAACACTCACTATTCCATGCTCTAGGTCTCACCTTGGCAAACCCCTTTGGTGTCTTTCTCCACCACCTTAACCTATAGGCCCTAATGCTTGTTAGGCACCCCTGGTTCTCCTGGCCAACCCTACTATCATCTCCATTCAACCACCCAAGTCTATCTTGGTGCAACAACTCTCACTCTTCCTTAACCTTTAGTCTGCCCTAAAGACTAACCATACCTCCAAAGTTGCATTTTTACTTGCAGGGGTGTGGATGTGTTTTAAAACATTGCAATCAATCAATTTTTGGTTCTTGATTATCCTTCTTGCTCCAATTCCTAGTCGCTTTCATCAAAACCCTCTTTTAGGGTTAAAAAGGGCTACTAGCAGAGAGCCCCAATTAGGCCTCTTTCTTCGAGGAAATGGGCTTAAACTCCATTCTTTCTAAAGCACAACCCAAACTTTCCTTGGGGTTCCTGGTCCATTTTTCCACCACTCAAAGGTTTTCAAGGTCTTGAGTCTTCATCAGCCGTACAAGGCCTCAACTTGAAATTTTCCAAAATCTAGGGTTTTCCAACCTTCTCTGGCTGTTTCCAATCTGCTAAGCCTTTCTCCAACCTAAAATGTTAATGGAGCTTCCTCCTAGTTACCTGACCTAGTTAAGACCTCCACCTACCTTCTCAATCAAGAAAAACTATGAGTTTCAAACATCCCTGCAAATTTTGAGTTTTGTACTCTCTGTCTTCCCTAGCCAGACTCCTTCTGGCTCGCCTAGGGCAAGACTTTGCTCACTGCTCCTATACACACACAACTCCTAAAACCTACCATATTTACACTCATGGAGCCTAGTCACTATTCCCAAAGGGCCGTACAATTTGTACGGTGGGAAAGTGATCTAGCACTCTATTTTCTCAAGACTGCCTGGTTCAGGCCAGAAAAAGAAAGAAATCAAACTATTTACAAACAAATGATGAAAACAAATCACAAAGGAAAATAGATGGCACACAAAGCTTGTATTCTATCAACACTACATTCTACTTACAAAAAATTAGTTATTTCAATCCATTTAAAACTCTGTTATGAAGCAAAAATCAGAAATAACCTCCAAGAACACTGTTTTATTTCAACTCACAAAATGTTTCCACAATTCCAATCCTTCTAACCCTATTTACAGGTCGAGGCTCACCTTAAATAAGGCTCCTCAATTAGTTATCTTCTTTGGTCAGACTTCTTCATGACCTAATGGCCAACGTTACCAAAATCCACTGTGTTTTCTAACTTTTTCCAAGGTTGGCAACCTAAACAAGAATGAGCTTCAAAACCCATTCATTCTTTCCACTTCTAATTCCACTGATCACAACAGATCAACACTTATTCATAATCCTCCAATGCTAAAAAAAAGTCAACATGACCTTCAAAATAACATACCCAAACAAAATTAAAACTAGACTGCTTCCTAGGTGCTCCTGCACCAATTTCTTGAAAAACAAATTGGAAGCCTTTGAGAAATTTAAGTGGTTTAACGCAGCAGTTGAAAAGGAGAGTGGTCACTATATCAAAGCTCTTAGAATAGATAGAGGGGGGGAGTACATCTCTAATGATTTCCTAATTTTTCGTAGGAATGAGGGCATTCACAAACAATTTACAACAAGGTATACCTCACAACAAAATGGAGTGGCAGAAAGGAAGAATATGACCATTCAAGATATGGTGGCAAGTATGCTGAAAGTAAAAGGGCTATCACACATATTTTGGGGAGAAGTTGTAGCAACAACAGTCTATATACTGAATAGGTGCCCCACAAAAGTTGTCTGTGATAGGATTCCACAAGAGGCATGGACAAACAACAAATGGAGTGTTCAACACTTAAGGATATTTGGCTAAGTGGCATATGCACTCGTGCCAAAAGTGCTACGCCCTTAATATTATTGTACATCGGGTTATGAATAGTCGGCTTGTGGCTATCTTAACTCTCTATTAAGTCATATTATCATTAGTATATTGTTATTTAGTTGTTTAGGTCGGCCTAAGTCTTATATAGGTGTGTCTAAGTCGGCCTAGGTGATATCCTTGGCATAAATAGGTATATATAGGAGGTTGTGAGTCTTATTTCATCATCAAGTTGTGAAGTGTGTTGTCATTAGAGATATTTGGAGGTTTTCCCCCTCGAAGTGGCTTGTTATTCTCAGTTATTATCAAGTATTTTCAGCATATTTCATATCATATTCTTCCATTGTGCAAGTTATTTCATAACAAGTGGTATCAGAGCATGATCTTGGCACCATAGAGGGAAGGTTTTTTCTCAATTTTGGAGGCGATTTTGGGAAGAGCATATCTTTCAGAAATTGTCGAATTTTTTTCTGATTTTTAAAGGGTTTTTGAAGAACATATTGAAGAAGCTACAGTCCAGATTTTAGAAGAATTGGAGCAGAATTAAGCGAATTATTGCAGAATTAGGGTTTCTACACTATTTTTTTGGAATCTACATATCTCGCACATCTTGTTGAATTGGAGTCTGATTTTTATTGGGTTTTTGAAGATATA
Source organism: Sequoia sempervirens (assembly GCA_007258455.2). Classification (NCBI taxonomy): domain Eukaryota; kingdom Viridiplantae; phylum Streptophyta; class Pinopsida; order Cupressales; family Cupressaceae; genus Sequoia; species Sequoia sempervirens. Next base: position 2,554 of record VDFB02341351.1, read on the forward strand.
CTAAAGGAGATTACAGTAAAAATTTGAGAGAATTTAAGTTTCATTTGTGTGATTTATTTCAACATTAGTGGTTTCCATCATGACAGGGCCTGCAACAAGGGGTAAAAAGAATGTTGTCACTCCGGGGAAGACCACTTAAAAGGATGGTGAAACAATCGAGGATATTACTCATAATGAAGAAATAAATAAGGTCAAGGAATAAATTTCCTCAATTAACAATAAGGTCAAGGAAGAAATTTCCTCAATTAAGATGGATATGTGTGACCTACGAGGAGATATGTCAGACATGCGAAACATGTTAAGCACCTACATAGCAGAATCAAGAAAGGAGTTCTCAAGCGACCAAGGTGAGAATTCTAGGTCAGACACTACTAACACAAGCTTTAGTACTCCTATTGGATCTAGGAATTTATTTCCCAAGGTGGATATGCGCAAGTTTGATGGTAAGGATCCTCTAACATGGATAAACCAAATGGAGAATTTTTTTGAAGTACACCAAATCCCAAATGGACAAAAGGTCATGATGGCTTCCTTATATTTAGAACCAGATCAATTCATTTGGTATCGTTGGCTTTGCACTCATTGAGGTAAAAAGGGGCTCACCGTCTCATGGTCAATTTTTACAGAGGAACTCCAAGCACAATATAGCAATAGCATCACAGACAACTTCTTCAGCCAGCTAGCTAAACTTCAACAACGGGATCAGGTTAAAGAGTTATATTAAGTAATTCAAAATCTATCCTTAAGGGTGGATTCAATTCACGGAGGAAAACTGCAGATAATTTATTCTTGGGTGGTCTCAAGGATCACATTCAACATGAAGATGCATCATTTTGAACCCTGGTTCCATAAATGAGTCTTTATCTTAGCATGCGGGTAGAGGAGAAATATTTGATTCTAAGAAGCAAAAAGGCTAATGTGACAAGAGAGAAAGGATATTCCAGCACAACCTACTAAGTTGACTCCACAACAAATTGAGGGAGAAAAGAGAAAAGAGCTTGTGTTTCAATTGTGATAGAAAATGCGATTAGAGGACATAAATGTAGTGAAAAGAAATTGTTTTATATTGAAGGTCCCAATGAGGAAGAAGAGGAGGAACCCATACTAGAAGATGAAAGGGAGTCAAATGAGGAATCACATGATTCTCAACCAATCATTTCTTGTCATGCACTCTCAGGTTTTAGGTCTCCTATAAACTCTCAAGGTGGTGGGGTTCCTAAAAATGAGAAGATGCCAGTGTTGATCGACTCGGGTAGTACTCATAATTTCATCAACAAAAAGTTAGCTACTCGTCTAAATTGTTTTATATATCTAGCTCCAGAGTTTTAGGTTTTGATTATATATGGTGGTATAGTTAATTGTCCAGGGAAGTGTCATAGCATTAAATTATCCACGGGATATTATTAACTTGATACCCCAATGTATGCGATATCCATGGAGTGCGGCCGGATATTGTTTTGGGAGTACAATGGCTTACTACATTGAGACAGTTGAATGAACTTCCAAGAACTATTCATGAGATTTCAATGAAGGCTAGTAGGAAGGCTAAGGGTTGAAGGAAGAAATCTCCACAAATGGTAAAGCTCTCATCAAATGCAAAGAGATTGCTTAAGAAAGGAGTCTGGATGCGGATTTGTGGCCCAACTATATTTCATTAGAAGTCTCTCAATCTAATGCTCCTACTCATCCAGATTTACAATCTATAATTGATCGTCACTCAGTTGTTCTTGGAGATATACTTAAAGAAATTCCTCCTAAGAGGGATCATGATCATACCATACAATTAGTTCCAGGGAGCCAACCACCAAACATCAGACCTTATAGGTACCCACACATACAAAAGAGTGAGATAGAAAAAATTGTTGAGATGTTAGAGGCAGGAATTATCAAGCATAGCCAAAGTGCTTACTCCTACGCGGTGTGGTGATAGTGCAGTAAGAAAGGATGATACTTGGCGCATGTGTCCAGATTATAGAGAGTGCTCAACATGTACACCATCAAAGATAAGTTTCCAATTCAGGTCATTGATGATTTGCTAAGATGAATTAAATGGAATATGTTTTACAAGTTAGATCTTAGATCACGGATTTATCACCAAATTCGGATTAAGGAGAGAGGAGGATATTTGTAAAGATAGCATTCGGACTCATGAGGGTGTTACCCAATTTTGGTGATCACCATTTGGTCTTACCAATGCACCATCTACATTCAAAAGTTTAATGAATTCCATTTTTAAGTTCTTGAGAAAGTTTGTATTAGTATTCTTTGATGATATATTGATTTACAGCAAGACTTGGGAAGAACATTTGCAACATGTGGACCAAGCATTACAAATACTTGAAGATCATAAACTCTATGCTAAGCCATCCAAGTGTGCTTTTGGTCTTACAGAGGTGGAGTATTTGGGACACATAATTTCACATGAAGGAGTAAAGGTGGACCCTAACAAAATTAAGGCTATCATGGAATGGCCTATTCCAAAAACCATTAAGAAACTGAGAGGATTCTTGGGATTGACAGGGTACTATAGAAGATTTGTGAAGAATTATGGTAGTATAGCAGCACCTCTCACCACTCTATTGAAGAAGGATTCTTTTCATTGGAATGAGTCTGCCAATACAGCATTTGAGAGATTGAAGGAGGCTATGTGTTCAACTCCGGTACTTTCCAGTCCTAACTTCACCAAGGAATTCATTGTGGAATGTTATGCTTCTGGAAATGGGATAGGAGCGGTGCTTATGCAAGAAGGTCGACCAATTGCTTTTGAGAGTGGAAATCGATTAAAGGTAGAATCTACTAAAACCTATTTATGAGAAGGAAATGCTAGCAATCCACCATGCAGTGAAAAAATGATGGCCTTATCTATTGGGTAGACATTTCAAGGTTAAGATAGATCATGATAACCTAAAATATTTTTTGGAACAAAGACTATCTTCTGAAGAGCAACAAAATGGGTCACTAAGATGTTAGGATATGACTTTGAGTTATGTATATGAAGAAATAATTGTCATGAGATGCTGCTTGCTGTCAAGGAAGGATGAGAAAGATGAAGCCTTATTGTGTGCCCTTTCAATATTACAAGCAAATTGGGTGGAGGAAGCCAAAGTAGAGTGGCAAAATGATCTTGCGACTAGTAATCTCATCGAGCAATTAAAAAGTGATCCTAGTAGTTCAGATAAGTTTTGTTGGAAGGGAGATACTCTTTGGTATAAAGAGCGTTTGTATCTCTACAAGAATTCCAACCTTAAAATCAAGATTCTCACAGAGTTGCATGAGTCTCCAGTGGGTGGTCATTCAGGATTTTTGAAGACATATCATCGAGTCAAGCAAGATTTCTTTTGGGAAGGGCTAAAGGGTGATGTTCAAAATTTTTTGGCTGAATGTTTGGTGTGTCAAAGGCATAAAGGGGAGACAATTAAGGCACCGGGTCTCTTGCAACCCTTATCTATTCCTAGCCAGCGTTGGGAAGAGATATCCATGGACTTCATCACAGGGCTTCCCAAATCTAAAGGTCATAATGTCATCATGGTGGTGGTTGATAGGCTCACTAAATATGCACATTTCATTGCATTAGCACATCCTTTTACAGCAAGTGCAGTGGCTAGAGCTTTTTTGAAGAATATCCAAAAGCTACATGGTACACCTAAAGTTATTGTTAGTGATCGTGATCCTATCTTCACTAGTCACTTTTGGAAAGATTTATTCTCATGTTTGGGTACTCAATTGGCTCTTAGCTCTTCATACCACCCTCAATCGGATGGGCAAACAGAGGTTGTTAATAAGTGTTTGGAAGGATATCTACGTTGTTTCACTTCAGAGAAACAGTCCCAGTGGGTAGATTGGCTACCACTTGCAGAATGGTGGTATAACACTTCTTTTCATAGCTCATCAAAAATGTCTCCATTTTTGGCACTTTATGAATATCATCCTCCTTCCATCACATCATCAATTAAGGTGTCGCCAAGAGTTCAGGTAGTAGAATACCACTTGCTTCATCAACAACAAGTACTTTTAGGACCCAAGGAGAATTTAGCCATAGCACAAAATTAGATAGGCTCTTGAACCAGACCAATAACATCGTAGTGAAAGAAGTTTTGAAGTTAGGGGATTGGGTCTTCTTTGCGACCTCTGACCTTATAACAGAAATCTCGCACCTAAAGCAGCAAAGAAAGAATAATAAGTTGTCACCAAAGTATTACATGGTCCATACCAAAATCATCACGGAAGATCGGTAGTGTTGACCTACAAGCTTGAGTTTATACCTACAACAAAGATACATCCGGTTTTCATGTTTCTGTTTGAAGAAGGTAATTGGGCATAATATTCCCCCTCCAAACAACACTTCACGGTTTGGATGAAGAAGGAGAATCATTTTTGGAACGAGTGCATTAGGTAGTACGCACAAAAGAGGAATAGACCTATCACTGAGTATCTCATCCAATGGAAGAATTTACCAGTTGAAGATGCCACATGGGAAGATGGGGAGTTCATTCAAAAGTTTCCAAACTTGATTAGCATTAGGGGATAGTAGCTATTTTGAAGGGGGAAGAAATGCCTACATGCTTAATATTGTGTACATCGGGTTATGAATAATTACGACGTGGCTATCTTAACTCTCTAAGAATCATATTATCATTAAGTATATTGTTATTTAGTTGTTTAGGTGGAAACTCAGTCTTATATAGGTGTGTCTAAGTCGGCCTAGGTGATATCCTTGGCATAAATAGGTATATATAGGAGGTTGTGAGTCTTATTTCATCATCAAGTTGTGAAGTGTGTTGTCATTAGAGATATTTGGAGGTTTGCCCCCTCGAAGTGGCTTGTTATTCTCAGTTATTATCAAGTATTTTCAGCATATTTCATATCATATTCTTCCATTGTGCAAGTTATTTCATAACAAAAAGAGAAGAGGCAGAAATTTGATGAGAAAGGAGAAAAGTTTATCTTCATAAGCTATAATGAGGAGGGCGGGTGCATGAATTTGGTCACACTTTTGTGGCCAAATGGAATTTTTTTTTGAAAATAGATAGCATAAGCGTGTTATAACACACTCGCGTTGTGGTTTTAAAAGCAAAAAAAAAGTGAAAAGTGTATCATTTTCTATTTATTGTTTCTCAGCTCTGTCCGTGGCCAAAAACCCTCACTTTTGCGCTCATGTTCTAGGAGGAAGGATTTCTACAAATTTCATCAACAACAATTGGATTTTCTTTGCAAATATGGCGCCACGACGATGAAGAGGTGCGGGAGGTAAGTATTGTTTGCTATTTGTTTTGAATTTCTTAGTTTGAAATTGATTTTGTTTGTTTTAGGTTAGATTTGATTGTTTTTTTTAAAATTTGTAGGAAATCTTGCAAATCCTCAACAAGAAGAGGAGGCAAATCCTCAACATAAAAATCCTCAACAAAATTCTCAAGAAAATCCTCAACAAAATCAACCTCCCCCACCAATCACTCAATACCCTCTCGGCACTCAAGAAAATTTGAGTGAAATTGAGAACAATAGAAAACAACTTGAGGATCTTATTAGTAGGTTGAGTGATTCAAATGCTTCAACCACAGAAAGAATGCTTCTAGCAAATTCATTGAATGAGATGTTAAAAAATGTATATGCAATTACCCAACAAATATCTGGATGGCAAGATAGGAGGCAGGCAGACAGGGCATATTATGCAAACAAATTATCATATAAACAAGTAAAAGATTTAAAAATTACTAAAGATGGTTTGTGCTCTCTATTCACTAACCCTAAAACAAATCAAAATCTTACCCTCAATGCAAAGAGGTTTCCTATTCATTGGTGCCACCACCAAGAGATTAGGAACCATTTTTATGATAGATGGTATTTGGTCTTTGACTACCCACCGTGCAATAATTGTGAAGTCCCCCAATATTTTCTTAGGAAACTATACTATGAGTTTGTATTGAACCAAATCCAAAATTATTTTGATATGAGGGAGTTCCAGGGGAGAGGTGGGAAGTCCCGGCTCGGAGATAGGCCGATTGCACAGCCAAATCTAGCGGCAAGGAAGTGACCTCGCTAAGTAGCCTCATGAAACTGTGTGATGCACAGCATTTGTGAAGGAGAGTGTCGGCATAGAAACATTGCAAGAGATCAACACTCTGACCCAAAGTGCCATCCATCATACTAGCCCTATTCTATTGTGCCATCCAGGGGAGTCTTCAAGTGGTGACCTTCGAACCCATGTGTGTCAATCTTGCAAGACAGCTTGTTGGTATAACCCCTCTGCGTCGAGGGTGCTCTGCCCGGGATCCATATGCTACTACCACTGACCCTGATCCGCATTATGCATCTCACGGGGGATGGAAGGGGCGATTGACATTTTGCATGATGCATATGGCGTGCTGGGTAAAATTCAACATGTTCATTGAATTTAATTTTTAAATTTGATTGGCGAAATGCAAGATTAACTAATTTAGTTTTATTATTTTAATAAAATTGCTGGGAGTCCGCAGTGTTGAGACTATATGCACCAATGCTCCCCTACTTATTTTTCGCGAGAACGCACCTATCGATTGGGGTATGTAACTAGTAAACAATTATAAATTTGTACATATTATAGCATTGTTTTACTAGATGAGCCATTTTTAATATGTGGTTTTGGATGTTGAGCGAGGGAGTAATGTTTGGAGTTTCAAAGGAAACACCTCCTAGTGCGATGGAATTTGATCAAACATTCCCGCGGAGGTAATATAGAATAAAGAGAACTTAAGTAATGAATTCTAAGTTTAATAGATTTGTGTAGTTTATATTCATATTGTTGGTTACGTTTCATTACACATCATTCAAACTCAAAGCATTACTTCAAATTCAATAACTAATAATCAAAAATATATTTGTTTAATACTTGTACTCAAACTTTTGTTCATTAGATCTCATACATTATAAATCATCACATGGATTGCTATTGTAACTTTTTTGTGATTGAATAATTTGTTGTTTTATTTTCAGATGTTGGTGATAGAAACACCACCAAACTTCTGAGGGGCAATGGATGTGGTGTTTCCCTCCATGCCACAATCCTTGATGGCTCGTGGGGAGGTAGGGAAAATTACTAAATTTCAATTTACATTTGTTGTTATAGATGAACTAGTTCTAGTGAAATATAAAACCATTATTGATTCATAGTTTAATTCTTATTTGGATGGTTTATACAGGGCTTGAGCACGCCTCAACATCATCTTGAAAATATTTCCATCGAGGAGAGTGATGGTAGAGATGGTAAGTAAGTGATTATTTTTTGTTAAATATATCAGGTACATAATGTAATTTCTATATATTAATGCTACTTCTTATAAATAACGGTTAAAACTTCACGGGGCTAAACCCTAGGAGGAGCAATAGGAGCACTCCTCAATAGAAACGGGTGACACATTTATCGCCATTGGGTTGCCCAGGAAAGGGAAAGAAAATTGTATTTGAACCAGGGCATGGAGAGAAATGAATTTTGAATGTAGAGCCCTTTATTTGTATGCCTACATGGCAATTTTGTACATATTTTGTATTGGATATATTTGACATTGGCAATACCTATATATGGCATTCTCGTAAGCCTATATGGCTATTTTGTAACTATATTTTATACTTATATCGACATATATTGATGTATGCGTACATGGCTATTTTCTTTTAATACAAATATTTTTTATCGATGGTGTCCATATTTGCATTATAAATTCATGGTTCAATAGATATGAGTTACGTGTATTCAAGTGTATACTTTACAACTTACGCACATATACTTTTTGACTTACGTGTGAACATCAAAAAGTGTGAAAATTTATGTGTTTGGAAGTCAAATGTAAGCCAATTTTGCAATTCTTAGTTCTTGCATACTCGATCTTATGGACTTATTCCTTCCTAGCACATATTGTGAATATTTCTCATTTGGTGCAGAAGACAGATTCCTCATTTTGAACCACTCATAGCAAAGAGATTCAAAATAAGACTTTAGCATTGGAACACTACTCCACACTTCTCTTGTCTAGACCATAAAGGATTGAAAATTCTTAATTTGATGCAATGATAGTCATGAGATGAGAATTTATATAACCATACCTGTTGAAACTTTGCATCTATCACTGCATCAACAAGAACTTAGAAGTGTTGCATAAGAGTGTTAGGTTTGATAGGCCTTCTCTTCCGTAAGGGAGGAGAGCACGCATCTTGAATTTTGAACAAAATTTTAAGAAGCAAATATTTTACCTAAAAGCTTCAAACCTAGATGACATATTTGGCTAAGTCTATCTTGAAAATTATCAATGCATTCAAACTCTCAAGGAGATTCTCCCTAAAAAGAAAACTTTACCCTTTTTCCCAAGGAAAGAAATTGCAACAAGTTGCATGATTTATCTTATTTCTTTCTCACAGTTCTTGGTCAATCATTCATGGCTCAGGATAGTTCCGTTCCAAGGCAAGGACACCCAAAAAATCACTGAGATTCTTCTATGATCTGCAAGAAAAATGTTTTGGCTCTTTCACAATGTAAATAATTATGTAACACTATTTTCTTGTTTGCCTTCCACATAGAAAAATGTTCACAATTTTTCAAATTGATCAATGATCAATAATGGCCGATTGTAAACACTTGACATTTTAATGTTTGAACTTTAATTTATAATTTTGTATCATGACATTCGAGTATCACTAATTTATTTTAATATTTGACTATGAAAGTGGTGGTGTATTTTTTCTATGTTATTTGACTACTAATATGGTGGTGTATTCTAAACTTAATTACTGCTGCAAATATGTATATATTTCTGATTTTTTTATGTTTTTGTATTATCGAACCCAAAACAAACCCAACCCCAAAAAAAAAATTTCCCGAACCGGCGAACCGGGTTGTCGAACCCAAAACCAAACCGGTAACTTAGTAAAAAATAGATTTTTGTAATATATATTCATAACATTGATTGCATTGCATTGCACATCTTTCAAACTAAAAACATTGATTCACATTGCATAACTAATAACTAGATGTTGATAGATGACCAAAATTTCAATTACAATATAGTTTTTACAAAGTCAACCTAAGCAGTTATGCAATTACTTCACATTACATAACTAATAACTAGGAGTAGCTGCCAATTGCATTTGCTTGTCATGGCATTCTATGAGACCACATTTCTTTGAGACATTTTTTCAAATAGTTCACTGCCTTGTCTATACTAACACATTTTTGATAAATGTCTACCAAAGCATTTTGTCAAATAGTTCAAGTGTTGCCTTATTGCTATGGTTGAAAGCCTAAAAGAAGTGATTTCGAACAAGCTATGGATGCTTGGAAAAAATCTATCAAAATCATAATAGTAAGCAATATCATAGAAAAGGAAGTGAAATCTTTGAAAACATGCCTCAAAGAAATGAGCTCTCATGACCTCATGGAATGCCATGACAATCAAAATCATTTCATTATCATGGAATTCCATCACCATGAGACCTCATTTCTTTGAGGTATTTTTTCAAAGAGTTCACTGCCTTGTCTATGCTAACACATTTTTCATACATGTCAATCAAAGCATTTTATCAAACAGTTCATTGCCTTGCTGCTATGGCTAAAATCCTAAAATACGTGCTTTCGCACAAGCTATGGATGCTTAGAAAAAATCTATCATAGCATAATAGTAAGCAATAGCATAGACAAGGGAATGAACTGTTTGAAAAAAATGCCTCAAAGAAATGTGGTCTCATGGTGGTGGAATTCCATGACAAGCAAATTGTTGTGGATTGTCATGGCATTCCATCACCATGAGTCCATGCTAAGCAGAAATAGTTTCTGCCTTGACTATGCTACTACATTTATCATACATGTTTACCAAATCATTTTATCAAACAGTTTGCTTCCTTGTTGCTATGGCTAAAAGCCTAAAATAAGTTCTTCCAAACAAGCTATGGACGCTTGGAAAAAATCTATCAAAGCATACTAATAAGCAATAGCATAAGAAATCGACAAGCTGTTTGAAAAAAAAGCCTCGAAATGTGGTCTCAATGGTGACGGAATGCTTGACAATCCATAGCAATTTTCTTGTCATGACATTAGGTCATGTATTCCATCACCATGAAACCACATTTCTTTAGGCATTTTTCCAAAGAGTTCTTCCTTGTCTATGCTAACACATTTTTCATACATGTCTATCAAGCATTTTTATCAAGCAGGTTCATTGCCTTGTTGTTATGGCTAAAAGCCAAAATCAAGTGCTTTTCAGACAAGCTATGGATGTAGAAAAAATCTATCATAGCATAATAGTAAGCAATAGCATAGACAAGGGAATGAACTATTGAAAAAATGTGCCTCAAAATATGGTCTCATGGTGGTGGAATGCCATGACAAAGAAAAGTGTTGTGGATTGTCATGGCATTCCATCACCATGAGACCACATTTCTTTGAGGCATTTTTTCAAACAATTTGATGCCTTGTCTATGCTACTACATTTATCATACATGTTTACCAAAGCATTTTATCAAACAGTTCACTTCCCTATTGCTATGGCTAAAAGCCTAAAATAGGTGCTTCCAAACAAGCTATGGATGCTTGGAAAAATCTATCAAAGCATACTAATAAGAAATAGCATAGAAAAGGCAGCAAACTGTTTGAAAAAAAGCCTCAAATAAATGTGGTCTCAATGGTGATGGAATGCCATGACAATCCATAGCAATTTGCTTGTCATGCCATTCCATCACCATGAAACCACATTTCTTTAAGGCATTTTTTCAAAGAGTTCACTGCCTTGTCTATGCTGACACATTTTTCATACATGTCTATCAAAGCATTTTATCAAACAGTTCATTGCCTTGTTGCTATGGTTAAAATACTAAAATAGGTGCTTTCGAACAAGCTATGGATGCTCAGAAAAAAACTATCATAGCATAATAGTAAGCAATAGCATAGACAAGGGAATGAACTATTTCAAAAAAATGCCTCAAAGAAATGTGGTCTCACGGTGGTGGAATTCCATGACAAGCAAATTGTTGTGGATTGTAATGGCATTCCATCACCATGAGACCACATTTCTTTGAGGCATTTTTTCAAACAGTTCGTTACCTTGTCTATGCTACTACATTTATCATACATATTTACCAAAACATTTTATCAAACAGTTCACTTCCTTGTTGCTATGGTTAAAATCCTAAAATAGGTGCTTCCAAACAAGCTATGGATGCTTGGAAAAAATCTATCAAAGCATACTAATAAGCAATAGCATAGAAAAGGCAGCAAACTGTTTGAAAAAAAGCCTCAAAGAAATGTGGTCCCAATAGTGATGGAATGCCATGACAATCCATAGCAATTTGCTTGTCATGGCATTCATCATGCCATTCCATCACCATGAAACCACATTTCTTTGAGGCATTTTTTCAAAGACTTCACTTCCTTGTCTATGCTAACACATTTTTCATACATGTCTATCAAAGCATTTTATCAAACAGTTCATTGCCTTGCTGCTATGGCTAAAATCCTAAAACAAGTGCTTTCAAACAAGCTATGGATGCTTAGAAAAAATCTATCATAGCATAATAGTAAGCAATAGCATAGACAAGGGAATGAATTGTTTGAAAAAATGCCTCAAAGAAATGTGGTCTCATGGTGGGTGGAATTCCATGACAAAGAGGTAGCTGGATTGTAATGGCATTCCATCACCATGACCTGACCCTAACAGGTTATTGCCTTGTCTATGCTACTACATTTATCATACATGTTTACCAAAGCATTTTATCAAATGGTTCACTTCCTTGTTGCAATGGCTAAAAGCCTAAAATAGGTGCTTCCAAACAAGCTATGGATGCTTGGAAAAAATCTATCACAGCATACTAATAAGCAATAGCATAGAAAAGGCAACAAATTGTTTGAAAAAAAGCCTCAAAGAAATGTGGTCTCAATGGTGATGGAATGCCATGACAATCCATAGCAATTTTCTTGTCATGCCATTCGTCATGCCATTTCATCACCATGAAACCACATTTCTTTGAGGCATTTTTTCAAAGAGTTTTCTGCCTTGTCTATGCTAACACAATTTTCATACATGTCTATCAAAGCATTTTATCAAATAGTTCATTGCCTTGCTACTATGGCTAAAATCCTAAAACAGGTGCTTTCGAACAAGTTATGGATGTTTATAAAAAATCTATCATAGCATAATAGTAAGCAATAGCATAGACAAGGGAATCAAGTGTTTGAAAAAAATGCCTCAAAGAAATGTGGTCTCATGGTGGTGGAATGCCATGACAAGCAAATTGTTGTGGATTGTCATGGCATTCCATCACCATGAAACCACATTTCTTTGAGGCATTTTTTCAAACAGGTTTATTACCTTGTCTATGCTACTACATTTATCATACATGTTTGCCAAAGCATTGTATCAAATAGTTCGCTTCCTTGTTGCTATGGCTAAAAGCCTAAAATAGGTGCTTCCAAACAAGCTATGGATGCTTGGAAAAAATATATCAAAGCATACTAATAGGCAATAGCATAGAAAAGGCAGCAAACTGTTTGAAAAAAAGCCTCAAAGAAATGTGGTCTCAATGGTGATGGAATGCCATGACTATCCATAGCAATTTTCTTGTCATGGCATTCATCATGCCATTCGATCACCATGAAACCACATTTCTTTGAGGTATTTTTTCAAAGAGTTCACTGCCTTGTCTATGCTAACACATTTTTCATACATGTCTATCAAAGCATTTTATCAAACAGTTCATTGCCTTCCTGCTATGGCTAAAAGCCTAAAACAGGTGATTTTGAACAAGCTATGGATGCTTATAAAAAATCTATCATAGCATAATAGTAAGCAATAGCATAGACAAAGGAATGAATTGTTTGAAAAAAATGCCCCAAAGAAATGTGGTCTAATGGTGGTGGAATGCCATGACAAGAAAATTGTTGTGCATTGTCATGGCATTCCATCACCGTGAGACAACATTTCTTTGAGGCATTTTTTCAAATAGTTCGCTGCCTTGACTATGCTACTACATTTATCATACATGTTTACCAAATCATTTTATCAAACAGTTCGCTTCGTTGTTGCTATGGCTAAAAGCCTAAAATAGGTGCTTCCAAACAAGCTATGGACACTATGAAAAAATCTATCAAAGCATACTAATAAGCAATAGCATAGAAAATGCAGCAAACTATTTGAAAAGAAGCCTCAAAGAAATGTGGTCTCAATGGTGGTGGAATGCCGACAATCCATAACAATTTTTTCTTGTCATGGCGTGCATTAGGTGCCATTCCATCACCATGAAACCACATTTCTTTGAGGCATTTTCTCAAAGAGTTCACTGCCTTGTCTATGCTAACATATTTTTCATACATGTCTATCAAAGCATTTTATCAAATAGTTCATTGCCTTGCTGCTATGGCTAAAAGCCTAAAACAGGTGCTTTCGAACAAGCTATGGATGCTTAGAAAAATCTATCATAGCATAATAGTAAGCAATAGCATAGACAAGGGTCGGTGTTTGAAAAAATGCCTCAAAAATGTGGTCTGCATAGGGTGGAATGCCATGACTAAGACAATTGTTGGATTGTCATGGCGATATCCTCCCTCATCTGAGTTTGATGCGCCTCTCTTTTACATTATCATACATGTTTACCAAAGCATTTTATCAAAGAGTTCACTTCCTTGTTGCTATGGCTAAAAGCCTAAAATAGGTGCTTCCAAACAAGCTATGGATGCTTGGAAAAAATCTATCAAAGCCTACTAATAAGCAATAGCATAGAAAAGGCAGCAAACTGTTTGAAAAAAAGCCTCAAATAAATGTGGTCTCAATGGTGATGGAATGCCATGACAATCCATAGCAATTTTCTTGTCATGCCATTCGTCATGCCATTCCATCACCATGAAACTACATTTCTCTAAGGCATTTTTTCAAAGAGTTCACTGCCTTGTCTATGCTGACACATTTTTCATACATGTCTATCAAAGCATTTTATCAAACAGTTCATTGCCTTGTTGCTATGGTTAAAATCCTAAAATAGGTGCTTTCGAACAATCTATGGATGCTTAGAAAAAATCTATCATAGCATAATAGTAAGCAATAGCATAGACAAGGGAATGAATTGTTTGAAAAAAAATGCCTCAAAGAAATGTGGTCTCACAGTGGTGGAATGCCATGACAAGCAAATTGTTGTGGATTTTCATGGCATTCCATCACCATGAGACCACATTTCTTTGAGGTATTTTTTCACACAGTTCGCTACCTTGTCTATGCTACCACATTTATCATACATGTTTACCAAAGCATTTTATCAAATAGTTCGCTTCCTTGTTAATATGGCTAAAAGCCTAAAATAGGTGCTTCCAAACAAGCTATGGATGCTTGGAAAAAATATATCAAAGCATACTAATAGGCAATAGCACAGAAAAGGCAGCAAAATATTTGAAAAAAAGCCTCAAAGAAATGTGGTCTCAATGGTGATGGAATGCCATGACAATCCATAGCAATTTGCTTGTCATGCCATTTGTCATGCCATTCCATCACCATGAAACCACATTTCTTTGAGGTATTTTTTCAAAGAGTTCACTGCCTTGTCTATGCTGACACATTTTTCATACATGTCTATCAAAGCATTTTATCAAACAGTTCATTGCCTTGTTGCTATGGTTAAAAGCCTAAAATAGGTGCTTTCGAACAAGCTTTGGATGCTTAGAAAAAATCTATCATAGCATAATAGTAAGCAATAGCATAGACAAGGGAATGAATTGTTTGAAAAAAATTCCTAAAAGAAATGTGGTCTCATGGTGGTGGAATGCCAT
>VDFB02341352.1:0-20069 GCA_007258455.2 Sequoia sempervirens
ACCTAATTTTTAGCCTAAATTCTTAGGGATGATAGGGAATTAAATATTTTCTTATTAATTTGGTTGAAAATTTGGTAAATTATTATTATAATTAAAGGCATGGGAAAAATAGGGTGGCAAGATAGTGTGAAATTATCAAGGGTGACAATTTTTGACACTGCAATAGGTAAGTTATTCTCTTTGCGACCCACTACTAACATGGTTAGGAAATGGGTCTAGACCAATGGTAACTAAAGGGAAGAATTTATATTTTTTTATGGAAGGAGGTATTCTAATCTTTAAATTTATAGCCCAATATGAACTCCTTCGCATTCTAATTTGTGGACCATGAATTTATGGTGAGAATTATCTTTCTCTTTATCGTTAGAGGTTAGGTTTCAACCTTAAGGTAGATATTAATAAAACTTCTCTAGTTTGGGTTAATATTTTGGGCCTCCTATTGGAATTCTAAGATGAGGAAATTTTCACTTGGATTGGTAATTCCTTTGGTAACTTTGTCACAATCGAGAAGGTTACAAATGAGAATATTAGGTTAGTTTTTTCTAGATTGTGTGTTATATTTAAAGATTTTAATACTCTTCCAACTTCCATAACTATTAATTCTAAGTTTGGGAGATGGACTAAACCCATTCACTATAAAAATTATGGTTTTTGTATATTATTAAAGCTTTCTCCTAGTAATTCTAGTGAGGAAAGTGTAAAAGATCTACATAACATACATTCTATTCTTAAGATTGAATCTGGGCTATTTGATTTGTTTATTTTTTGTTCCTAATGGAAAACCCGTTCAATAGTAAGCGGAGAAAATTTACTTGTAAGAGATCACTTAGCATGTAAATAGCTTGAGACCAGCTAATTGAGTAAACAACATTATTTGTCTTTATTTATAATCTGTTTAGTTTGAAATAGAAATGTATTGATGTAAACAATAGATATTCTTTTGCAAACAACTTTGTTTTGTTGAAAAGATATCATCATAGTTGAAGACAACTTGCTTTATAATTGTTTAGAAGGAAACAATACTTATTGGTATAAACAATGAATGTGCATGTGTGAAAAACTTGCTTTATAACTATTTAGTAGGAAACAATACTTATTTTGTTCAAACAATGAATGTACATATGTAAACAACTAGATTTATAACTGTTTAGTAGGAAATATTACTTGTTTTGTTAAAACAATGTGTGAACAACTTGCTTTATAATAGTTTAGTAGGAAACAATACCTATTTTGTTCAAACAATGAATGTACATATGTAAACAACTAGATTTATAAATGTTTAGTAGGAAATAGCACTTGTTTTGTTAAAACAATGAATATTCATATGTAAACAGCTTGATTTATGACTATTTAATATGTAAAAACTTACTTTATGATTGTTTAGTAGGAAACAATACTTGTTTTGTTAAAACAATGAGTGTCCATATGTAAATAGCTTGATTTAAGACTATTTAGCATGAAGACAACTTGCTTTATAACTGTTTAGAAGGAAACAATACTTATTGGTATAAAGAATGAATGTACATGTGTGAACAACTTGCTTTATAACTATTTAATACGAAACAGTACCTATTCTATTCAAACAATGAAAGAGCATATCTAAACAACTAGATTTATAACTATTTAGTAGGAAATAGCACTTGTTTTGTTAAAACAATGAATGTTCATATGTAAACAGCTTGATTTATGACTGTTTAGCATGTAAACAACTTACTTTATGACTGTTTAGTAGGAAAAAGTACTTGTTTCTTTAAAAAAATGAATGTTCTTATGGAAACAACAATGTTAGAGTATAACAATAAGTGAGAAACTGTTAGCATAGACTTTCATAGAATATTTATTTTGATAGTGAATCGTCAATTAGAATACTATTTAAAGATTGTAATCTAAATAATGGTTATTTCAGAATGTATGCACAAACTTTAACATTAGTAGTAACATATATGTGTATGCACATAAACTTCATCTATGTATATACACATACTTGTGACATACCTTCTTTTGTTTTCAATACATTTTAAAAGGAATATGCTTAAGATGTTAAGTAGAAAAAGGTCATAAGTATGATATGACTAATTGTAGAAATACTCTATGAAACATAGAATTTGATTTCTATTTAGAGTATATATTTGTATTTTGTTTCTTCTTTTGAAGAAATGTGTGAAAGAATATTTTAAATACTAGAACAGAATAGTGATACCTTAGTTGACTTGAGTAGTTGATGTTAGAAGGTAGATAGTTGTTATATTAGAAATTTACCTTCTAGGACAAGTGTCGAAATAGAGTTCAAAGAGTATAGGTTTTCTTTACTAGAACCTTTTTTTTTGTTGCAACACACTCATTATGCTTGGCCAAGCAATATGGTTCACTATGTATGTATGAATGAACTCTATGATTTCACTCTCTACCATCCCTAGCATAGATCTTGTACTTTATTTTCTAATTTGTAGATAGAAATTACATGTTGATGTATGGGAATGCACCAAATTCCACCTTGCAGGTTGTTCTCTTGCTAAAAAATTTGTGCAGTTTTGGGCATTCTTCAAGTCGGAAGAATACTAGGGAAATGTAAGCTTTGTGGTTGGGTGGTAAAGCATTTCAACCATGTTATCATCCACCAATGGAGGTGAGCAATGAAAAAGACCCTTAGTTTTTCCAAGACTATTATAGTCTATGATGTGTCTTGATATTATTCATTCATGTACTTTATGATAAATGTACTCTATAATGACACTATGGCCTTAGGTGCCAAGTAAATCTTGATATTGTAATTTGACTTTTGAAGTGAATATAAGAACCTTTGACTCATTTTAAATGGATGTGTGTAGCTATGATTGACTTTAGCCACTAGTTATGTCTTTTAAATTTGAAGTATATTCATGTGTCATTTGCAATAATAATAATAATAAAGTAATAATTTAGAATGGGTTATTACAAGAGTTAGAGGCACCTTGTAACTCTTTGAGAATTATTTCCCAAGCAGATTTTCCATCATCCCAAAACCCTTTTGTTCTGGTAAGATATTTATTCAGTGATTCCAGTTCCATGAGGAACTCTTCTCCTTCTTCTAGAGTGGAAGGATTGATATTTATCTACATCAATTTTTTTGCATCTATCAAGGAACTTGATATGGAAATATGTCTGAACATTACCAGATCTACAAGATGTCCAAATTTCCTTATAGAATATTCTTTTTTCCTTTGTAGAATGAAGAAATTATTCTAAAGGTATGTAATAGAAGTCCAACCAATGTAGTTTCTCTCATCTTCAACCTTGTATTCTCTGGGGGCATTAGCAAGTTGAGACTCTATTGAGTCCACTAATTCCTTGATCAAGCCACTACATGTAGTAAACAAATAATAATTGATCTTCCTCATCATAGCCCCTTACCTCTTTCAACCTTTGCAATACTCTATCATGCACAATTACACACTTATCTTGTAGAATCAGTAACCTTTTCTCAAGAAGACTTGACTCCACCTCTTTCACAATTTGTACCTTAACATTAGAGTAGTATTACTTGACAAAATCAACTACAAACTTTAAGTTCTCAATTGGTGCTAAAGAATGATCAATGGTGACACTGGGGGTTGTCTCCTATAAAGCTCTAAAAGCTTCATTTATCAATTCATTTCCTTTCTAATAAGTTTCAGTAGTTTCTTGTGTAACGGAGCTGAGAAAAGTACCACAAAGCTTTATTTTCTCACTTGGTGCAATCTTAGTTAAATCTATATAGCCCATATGTGATGGTAACTTAATTAACTAAGGTGATAGCATAGGTTGGAGTATTATTTTCCTTGTCAGTAGAAATTTGAGAGTGCTTCTGGATGATTCTCCAGTGGGCTTTGATAACTCAGTAGCGTTGGGAATTTCTTCTTCACTTCTTTCAACCTGAGTTGATTTTTTGTTTTCCTCTTCCTTATTTTCTTCTTCTTTTCCTCTTCTTTTCCTTCTTCTTTTCCTTCTTTTTCTTTTTCTTTTTCTTTTTCTTCTTCAGAGGATTTTCCAGAAGATTTATCTTTTTTTTCTTTCTCCTTTTATCCTCATCATCCTTATCATTATTATTCTTTTTATCCTTGCTTCTTTCATTTTCATCTTTATCTTTCTCACCATTGTTTCCAGTAGATTCATGATGTTCTTCTAGTTCATTACTAGTATCATCTTTATGTTGATCCCCAATCTATTTTTTGGTAGTTTCCTTTGTATCATTTGGAGGGGTAGGTGTCTTTGAAACATCATGTATTTCCCCAACACTATCCAGAATTGAATGATCCATTTCTTCTATGATATTAAAATTCTCTTGTGCTTGAGCTATATGGGATGAAGAATTGGTTCTTGTCCCATAATTCCTTGCCAAATTTCTGATTGTATCCAAAGTTTCTTTCCTTACCTTTTCTATATTATATTTCTCCTTAGTCATAAGCATATTGACTCTCTACTTGACTCAAAACAATGTAGAACATTCTTTCAACATATTAGCAACCTCTTCCTCAAATAGGGAGGAACCATAAGAATTCAAGGAAACATTTTTTATCTTATAATTAACATATAAAGCTTTGTGCCTTCTTTGTACTAATTCTTTCCAAAAATTTCCACTCACTTTGTTTTGAATAGATTCCATACTCACATTAATAATGACTATATACTGAGTGAAAGCATCAATAATTGTTTCCTTATCTTCATTATTGACTCCATCAAACAATTTAGTAGTCAACATAAGATCAAAGTCTATCATATTATTCACTAATGCTGCCAGATTTAGAGATGGTTGTTCACTTACTGGAGGAGAGCTAGGCATGTCCTCCATAGGATCTGACATGCCTTCTTCATTCTTATTCGCATGCACATGAATTGTGAAAGTATTCTCTTCTTCATCTAACTTTTCATCTGTTGAGATATTGACTCTAGTTTATGCTTCTTCATTGCTAGTGGAAGTATTGCTCCTTTTATTTCTTTTCAATTTTTGCTCTTCTTTCAAGCCGAGATCTATTTCTCCTTGTAAAACATCACTTAGGTTTCTCTTCCTATTAGCATTTTTCTTTACTCATCTTCTTCTAGGAGTAACAAATGGTGCAACAGGGGGTATTTTCTTTCTTTAAGAAGCACGAGTACTAGGTCCAATGGAGGCAACTACATGAACTACTGCTGGAGTATTGTGTTCTTTCTTCTTTCCTTTCTCTATTGCAGCAACACTAGAAGTAGGTGCAATAGTAGAAGATATTCTTCCTAATTTCCTAGGTCCAGAGGATAGTTCTGTTGATCTGGTCATTCTCTCATCAAGAGCTTCCTTCAATTGATATATATCATCCTTAGAGAATGAATGTCTATGGAAGAATACCTCAACATTATTTCTTGTTGTCCTTGCTCTATGGAATGTTGAAGTTTCTAAGTGCACTTCACTAATATTTTCTTCATATGTTCCATGTGTAGGAAAAGAGGGGTCCCTTGGACTACTTAACAACATTTCAGTGAACCTCTCAGCAAGTTGTTCATCAACCTCATAACCCAAAGGTTCTATCTAGAGAGTTTTGGGTTCAACTGCTTCCATGATGCATTCATATGTGCTTACAAGAAAAGTTATGTCCTTTGCGTACTTCTTCACTAGGCTTCTAGTAACCCTTTCTCTTTCATGGATATCATTCTAGAAAACTACAAAGAATGTAGTCAATGCATTATTCTATGCTTTAAAATCTCCAAGAATGTGCAACTGGCCTATTGCACTCCCAAATAATTTTTTTCCTTCCTGATAACTCCCTCAAAAAGTGGAACAACAGAAAAACTACCAATGTACCAAATTTAAAAGAGTTTTTCTTTGAATTAATTAGGCTCAAATTCTTCATAAGTTGTAGTCAAAGAAACTCACACAAATCATAGTCTCTCCCATTCACTACCATTTCATATGCAGTATGAATTTTTGTAGCAGACACAAAATTCCCTCAGTTGGTAAAGTATATTTTCTATCCAATCATGATAGTAGCATACCTCATGATTGGGTTTGTGATAGGTTTAGTATTCATAGCTCTCCCATCAAATGTAGCTCCAGTTAGCTTCATAACTACATCATTTTTCACAACTTTCAACACTGGTAAGAGTCTAGTGGCACAAAGACTAGTTACAGCTTGGATCACTTACTTTGTGATTAACCTAGCTATGATTCTCCACACAAACTTATCATGTATCCTACTAAGTGTCATCCTAACAAATTTAGCATCCATCTCATTTGAAAAGTTAGGGAACCAATTCCAAATATCTATCTTTTTTTGCACTAGGTTTTCATATCCAGGTTTTATAGAGTGATTATCCCTTGTCAATTCATTTGTCAAAATATTCCTAAGTTCTTGGTGGTTAAATTCTTCTAGCTTCCATGAATTTATGTTCTAGTGTCTTCAGTGGGTAAGGACATTCGTCAAAATGTGTGAGAACACACCTACGGGATCCATTTCATATACTTTCTAGGAATACCTTTTGAATTTGGGTTAGGGTCTCTCAGAGACTTCCACAACATTGGGTGTGGCCATTTATTTCTCTCAAACTAATTGTATATGCTTAAGAAAAATTTCTTCAACTAAAATCCACAAAGTTCAATAAAAGTAAATACCTTTTTCAAGCTTTGTCAAAAACTAGGGTTTTGATGCAAAATACTCTGAATCGCTTTCAAATCTATTCAGCTCACTCTACTTCTTCCTAATTTTGAAAATGAGATTTAACTTGACTTATTTTCTTACTTTATGACTCATGGATTTTTTGCTAATTTTTCATTAAATGCATTTCAACTTCAAAATATAATAAACACTTTGTAAAATACACTGTAAACCCTAAAATGCTCTGCAATTCTCTAGATTTGCATATTTTCTACCAGAAACTTCTTCAACATCTTTAGAATGACACCTTACATCATGTATCCTCATGTGACTACTTGACACCTCATATAACAGGGCTTTGTTAGATTTCTCTGTCACCTGTCCCCCTAAAACCATTGTTGAGTTTAGTTTTTAGGATTATCTACACCAAATGTAGGTACATATGCATTTGACTCATCCTTATTCTCAGGTTCTTCCTTTTTTCTTCCAAATATTCTCCATTTCTTTTCTCACTTCAATATAATCCACTTTGTTCAAAGGCATGTTCTATTATGAATCAAGTTTCTTCTCAATTTTGCTTCTATAGAATTTTGAGATGTGTCCTGGTTTGTTGCAGGTGTAGCACACAACTTGTTTCTGACCAAACTGATTTGAATTTATCCTTGATCTACATTGGTTATCTTTATGTCCAAAAGCATAACATATATAGCAATAGCCTTGAAATGATTGATCCATTCTACCAGTATTGAATCTATTCATCATTGTCTGAATTCTACACTCAGTGGCTCTATATCCAAACCTTTTGCAAGAAAAAAATTGTCTAGAGAAAAATCCAACATTCTGATTCATTCTACTTCTACATTTAGTTTCCTTATGACCAAATTTAGTGTATGAGAAACAAATGCCATTACCTTTGAGCATTAGGTTGTTTGATAGGGATCCTTCTGGTATTGTTTCTTTGATTCTTGAACTGTTTATTATTGCCTTGAATTTTCTTTTGATTTTCAACTTTGTTGGGAATCTTATTTTCTTTTGAACTTTGTCCTTCTTCAAGTCCTAGACCACCTTTATCCTTAGCTAGTTTTTGAAATGCGATCAACTCATCAAGAACTGTAGTACTTGTTTTGAATTTTTCCTCATGAGCTCTTGCTTTCTCCAAGTTAGATCTTAGGGTTACTGATGGGGTCATTGTAATCCTCATCATTTAATTTATCAATCCAAGGTGGTTTCCATGGCTGTCTGCAAGAGAGAAAGTAGGAAACTTGTTTGACAATCTATTCTACAGTCTATTCTACTTGCATGAAATAAATCTTATTTGCATGAAAGAGAACTAATTTATGGAACACTTGCAAGAATTGAAAAGGCTAAACTACTTGACACTTGATGGAAATGAAAACTCTTGCTTGAATTCAAATTTATTGTAGAAAGTTGGAAATACATTGTTGGTAAATGAAACTAGATCTATTCTATTTCCTCGAGCTGAAACAAGCCTTTATAATCCCCTTATTTTGATTAAATAATTACATTTTATTTATATAATTCATATTCTATATCAATCCACTAATAATTTAGATCCAAGATTTTATTTTTGAGGGGTCGTTTATAAAACTTTAAGAAACTTGAAGTTGCTGTCCTCCATCACGCCACTTTTATCTTAGTCATTTTCTGACACGTACTTCTCCTTCCTTGCTGCAAATCACACCAAATACTCAAAAGGGTTTTTAGATCTTCAAATCTAGTTTCCAGATCATTTTGAATTTTTGAATTTTGTTGAGAAACGAGGGAGATATCGCTGTTTTACTAAAAAATTCATTTTTTCACAATTTTTGTGCTCCTGATTTTTAGGAAGTCTTCAAGTTTTGAACGTGAATGAATGAATTATTCTTCAGTTCAGTCAACAAAATCATTGATTATTAACATAAATAACATGTTATAATCATGCAACAACATTTTATTGATGTGGTAACTTGAGTTATCTTTGGTGGAAGAAGGAAGAATGAAATTTAATAACTGTGAAAGATCTTTGAACTCAACATGAAACAAATGCCCATTCCATTAATTTAGGAATGAATGATGCTCCATGATTTTTCATGAATGTAGGAGTGTGTTGGGAGTCTTCTCTATCTTCTCATTACTTCTTCAAAGCCTTCTAAAGCTTTCAGGAATTAACTGTCTCAAGTGTAGAGCTCTCTGCTACAAGTGTCTAATGAAGCTTCTTCTTACCATGAGTTATTTAATAACTCATTTATTTGCATTATATCATCTTAAAAACTTCATGGAGACATATTAGAGGCAATTTGGATCACATTTAATTACTAAAAATAAATCAAACATTTACTTTATATTCTACTTTAAATAAGCTAAAGAACTTTCAATCATCACTCAAATCCACTTTAACATTAATGCATTAAGAAGAAATAGATGATTTTCTTTGATAAAATATGAGACAATTTATGCTCTCAACAGTTACCACTTCTTGTTCAAACTTTGTACATTCATCAATTTTACTCTAAATTTTAGCTTTCTGACATTCTTCAATTCTTTTATTTTCTTCCACTTGGACCTTCATTCCAATAATGTCTTCACTAGCTTTCTTCAATTGATCATTGACTTCTCTATGCCTTTTTTTTGAACTTCTTGATTTTCTCTCTTAATTTTATGTTGCATTCATTTGCTTCTTTCAAAAAAAAATTCTGAGTTTCTTTCTCATCTTCACTTTTATCCAGATCTTCAAGAGCAACATGGAGTTCCTCAGTTGCAAAGATCTCTTCCGGAGGAACAAGATACTTTTTTGTCAACCATGTGTTCAAAATTCAAGATCCTCATTAATTTGTTAAAATTTTCCAAAGGAACCAAGCTCTGATACCAATTGTTGAATATATAGAAAACTGAGAGGGGGGGTGAATCAATATTCTACAAAAGCATTTTATTACTAACCATCCAATTATTAAAATATATCTAGCAGCAAATTCAAGTAAAAATATGAAAGAGATCATAACATCACACAACTCATAGACACCGGGATTTTTAAGTGGAAAACCCATAGTGGGGATTAACTCACAATATATTATAATCGATCATAAAATATTACAAGACACATTGTCCTTGAAAGGCTCATAGCTTGAAAATGATTACAAAAGAGTGTGGCTCACTACCAAAATGTGAACTAATGGAATGCACCTTTTGTGTGTTGAGTACAATTCCAATTAAGCTCTGAAAAAAAGTCTTGCACCGATTTGTAGTTATATAGAAACTATCAACAACTATCAACAGCTTTACAATATCACTCTATCACATATTTTTGCATTATCATACTTCCTATATATGAATAGTGTATGGATGTTATATATATATATATATAGATGATTACATCTTCATACATCAATTAGGTCAGCCTAATTGGATGTAGGCATACTTAACTCAAAATGTCTTGTCAGCTTCAAAACAAAATATCTTTGACACTTAAACGAAACTTGTCAAGCATAAGATATGTCAACCTAGACCAAAACACAAGCACATTAAGCATCCATGAAATGTATACCACTCGATTAAGTCAGCGAGATGAAGATTGTGACAAAAACTATAAGTTGAACAACTTTCATTTGCAATTTTCAACTTATTCAACCAAAATTGTCAAATCCCTTACCACAGTTGCATCTAGCAAACCTGAATAACATACCAAAATCATATGAGCCGATATTCTACTTAGAAGGATTTCAGAACAAATTATCGGATCAATATAGCATAAACAGAGTTTATCAAATGAGAAAAAATTAGACACCAAACGATGTTGACATCAATGATAACAAACACAACAAAACCAAAGGTCTCCTTCTTCATTCTTCCAACAAACTACATGGAGTGAAAGGTATGGGAACATGAGATGGGAGAGGATCATTGGATGAGATAGAAGGTGTGCTTTGATCTTGATTTGGAAGGGAATTTTGAGATAGGGTGGAAAGTATTATTTTCTTTTTATTTGGAGAGGGATCATAGGATGGTATGGACGAGATGCTTTAATCTTGATTATGAGATGAAAGGAGATCATTGGCTAGGTTGGAAGAGTTGTCTTGGTATTGTATTTTTTTGGATGGGATGAAAAGGATATCTTGAGGAATTATTTTACCCCTACATGTATTGGTTGCTTCAACTTGAGCTATGGTGTATTCATATGGAATAAAATCATATTTAGCATCTTTGGAGTCACTACCATTGTTAAGGTAACCCTCTTTACCAAAGTTAGGGATTGAATCTATGATGAGATCACTATTAGATGAAGAGGGATGATCTTCAACAACAATATCACCCCTATCTATAATATCTTGAATAAGATTTTTCAATTTGACACAATCAGGAGTTTTATGCCTTTTAACTCTATATATTCACAAAATTCATTCCCTTTATACCACATGGGCTTGACTTGAGGTTCCAATTTTCTCACTTCTAGTAAGGTAATAAGCTTATCTTGGACCAATTTTTGTAAAGCGGATTCAATAGGCTCCCATAAAGGAGTATATTTTCTTCTAGGATGATTATTTTGCCTAGGGGTTCTCCTAGGGATAGTGACATCTTGAGTATTTTTTGTGTGTTTGCTAATATTTGTATGTTAGATGATGATTGCATGTTTTGGATAGCTTTGGCATCTACTACACCATCATTAATTTTTTTCCCAAATATGGGGTTTATCAATAGTTTGAAAAGCCATTTTATTTATTATCCTTATAGATTTTCACAAGACCTTTAGCAATGAGATATTTTTCAATGGTCAATTCCTTTTCTATGATCTTATCAAATGTATTATCACATTCGACTTGTAGGTAAACGGCCAATTCTTGATTTATATTTTGGGTGAATATGTGGAAAAATTATTTTTTAGGAATAAGATAGGGGAGTTTTCTTGCCATATTTCTCCATCATTGTAAAAATATGGCAAAGGATTCTCCATTTCTTTATTTTTAATTGCATAGAACAATCATAGAGATTTTATACTCCATGTTATATGAGAAATGAGAAATTAACTTTTGAGCTAACTCATGAAAAGACTTAATCTCATGTGGTAGGTGGGGGAACAAATCAATGGCCTAGCCTCCTAATCTTCAAGGAAAGGGGTGTATTAGATAAGTATAATTGTTAGCAACCTCAAGAAAAGATAGGTAAAATTCCCTTATATGTTCATGTGGATCACCTTTTTCTTTGTATTTATTGAATTTAGGTATTTCAAAATTTGTAGGAAAGGGGATCATGGGTATGGACCTATCAAAGGGATAAGGACATATGTCTTCCAATCTATAGCTCTTCTTAATGTGGCTCATTCCACAGTTTCCATAATTTTATGTAACTCTTAAATTTGTGATGCCAAGTTATTTATGGGTGTGGAGATAGATATGCTGTGAGGTGTATATGTAGCAAAGGATGGATGATTTTGTAGGGTATGCGTGTTTATGGGTATATTGGATGTAAGTATTTGAGGGATGAAAAGATAAACTAGAGGGATATTTATGGGAAAAAAAGGTAGTGACATGGATAGATGGGATATATTATAAATTATGTGGTGCATTATTTGGGAAGATATTGGGAGCATTTGGAATTGGTGATAAGTGGAATGATGGGATATAGGAGGTAAATATGTAGAGATTTGGGCATGTCTTGGTTGTGGTATAGGTAAATATTAAGGAAATGGTATACTTGTTTGAAATGGATTTGTATTATGTGGGATGGAATGTGAAATGGTATGGGGTGGATTAGGTATAAAATGATCATGTGTATCTTGATAGGAGAACCATTGGACCTTGGCCGTGTCAAGTTGAGATGATGCTTGAAATGGATTTCAGGTATAAAAATTAGGAAGTAACTTGGCCCATTTGTGAATTAACATTTGAAGATAGTGGTCAGGATTTGTAGCGAGAAGTTCCATAACTCTCATTGCTTTAGGGTCTTGTTCAAATTCTAGTAATTTTCCTAATGTTTTTAATATTTTCATTAGTGTGAACATCCAATGAAGATTGTGGCATAAGACTCCCATATGGATCTTGGGGTACTTTTTGTGAAGATTTTCCCAACTCATATTTGACTACGACCCATGGTTTTTTGCATGTTTGACTCGGTTTGATGAGATTCCATGATTTTATTATATTGTGATCTTGTGATTGGCATAAAAAATTGTTATGAATATGTAATTTTTTTACACTTCAAACTTGGATACTATTTGAATAGCTTTATTTGATAAGATATAATTATCAAATAAAACCAAAAATTTTCAAAGTTAATATAGATATCCAAATAATATTGATTAAGATAGAGAAATTGTTTACTTCAACTAGAATTTTGAGTCCAAGAGAATGGATCAAGATAGTTTTACTTAAACTAGACTTATGTGTCCAAGAGAAAATGATAGATAAATATATGCTTACTTGAACTAGCCTTGTGATTCCAAGCAACGTGATAGATATAAAAGATTTTTACTTGAGCTAGCCTTGTGAGCCTCAAGCAAGATGATAGATAAAGAGTAGAGCCTTCCAACTCAAGAGTAGATAAAGCTATTGAGCTAGTGTATCCACTAATGATATATATGCTAACACTTTACTTGAATAGGAAAGTTTTCAAGAAAAGAGAAAAAATAGAGATAAAAGATAAGAGATCTAAATCAAGCTTTAACATATTTTAACAATATTGTTGATAATGATACATTGATTTGTGAATTTAGACAAGATACAAAGACTATTTTTTTCCAAGCCTTTACCAAAGATAATAGTTTAAGGTCTAATAAAATAGTTTAATATGTTTTTGTTGCAAGATATATTGTTATGGTTCCCAAAAGTGGTTTTAAAAAATGTGCTTTTATTTTGGACATTTTATTTTAGTAAGAGATACAAAAAATAGCTGTTGAGATTTTCAACATATAAATATGCATCAAAAATATTAAAAATTTAAATCTAAGAAGATAAAGACAATATTTTTTCTTGCTTTTCCTTTGCTTTTGATTTTTGTTTTCATTATACAAGAAAAATAGGTTTTGAAGGGACCTAAAACCCCTTACAACTTAAGATACAAAATGTTGTTCAAGAGATACTAAATTAAGACATCAACATCAGCCCAAAACTCAAAACACCAAGAGTTACAAAATGCTACTCCAAGGATAAAACACTAAATTATCAATAGCAACCAACAACAACAAACAATAGGAAAGAAACTGAAACCCAACAACAGAAAAAAAACAAAAAAAGACAATAGGACACTACTTCATACTCCTTAAGGTGTTGGCCACCTCAAGCTGCCGGTTCCTATGTAGCACAATCATGTCCAACAATTTTTTTTTCTCAGCTTCGAAGGATTTCTTCCAATCAGCCAACCCTCTAACAATCAGCCTTTACCATCATCCTTCACATCTTTTTTCCCTTTACCTTTGGCCAATTGTTCCTTCTTCATTAACTTAGAAAAATATAACTAGTCCTCTCTAAGCTCACTAATCTTGCGAAACATGACCTCCAAAGAATCCACACTATTCTTTACTGAAATGTGGCAGGCATGGAGAAGTTTCTTTATATTTGCATTGGTATCCAATACCTTGGTTTCTAAACCAGCCAAGCACTGCTCACAAAGGGACTTGAAATCGGTAAATGAACCCTCAAGATCAACAATTCAGTCAATCAGAATATATGAGGCCAAACTCTTCAAAATATTTTGCAAATTAAAATCCCTTATTTTGATGTTAACCCTATTAAATTCCTAGAGAGTCCATTTTGCTAGTTTGAAAGTGTCAATAGCCCCTGCCCTCGCTGTGCCAAGAAGCTCAAACATAGAGGTGGAATCATCATAAAGATAGGAGAATTCCTCTGACAAGGGATTAACCTTTAGAGGCTCCGAATTCACATGCTTCTATTCAACATCCTCCTCCTCCTAAACCTTTTTCTCACCCTTAGTTTCCACATCAGGAGAGTTTCGAACCAAGGAATCATCAATTTCCACTACCTTCTCCTTGCAGAGCTTCGCAGTGACCTTAACCGTATCTTTCAAGGTCTAGTTCTTCATCTTGGTTGCTTTTTATTTTTGTTTTGTTTTGAAATGTTTTTATTTTTATTTTTTTTCAATTTTTTCAAAGATTGAAAACACACAAAGATATAATGCAAAAGATAATTTCCTATGACTCATTTTGGATTTTTTGTCCCATTTTAGTTTCAAGTGAGGTGTAGTGCCTCTCATGTTACTGATACTCTTATGATACTTTTTTGTGTGCGGTTGATACTGTTTGGATACTATTTATCTTTGATGCATACTTGAGACTATGTTGGTGACTGTTTCACCACGTTGTTTGGTTGGTTGACAGTTCTACTTATTGGACTTGGTTTTCTATGACACTTCTACTATTGCTTATGATATGTGGACATATGTGTTTGATGTTATGCTTATGCAGTTGTTTACTTATTGTATAATGATGATGTTGTTTAGAATATGGTTATTGGTTGAGGTTCGGGTGAGAAGGACAGTGTTGCATCGCTCATCCGTGAGCACCCTACTACACTGCAATTCTCTCTCGCGGTGTGTTTGGCATTGAATATATATATTGTTTCGACACTTAGTTTTATGCAAGACTATAGGTACCAGGCATCAACTCCACCCGCACCGTCGAGTCTAAGCGTGCCCAAAATACCTAATGGATATGATGTGGTTTAGGGAGTTGACAAGAAAGTATCCCCATCTATGTCCATCATCCTGTCGTTGTTTGACGATGTTGTCTGTTAGTACCCAGTTTTATAATGGTATTGTTCTATTTCATGTCGTTCATTTTAATTGTTCATTTAATGTTGTTATGTTTTTTCATTCATGTTAATTAGATAATTAATGTGTTTCAAGTATTGGGCATGTCGTTGTTCATTGTCGTTCAGGCATTGCTTTGGGTTTCATTGCTCATTTTTGTAACATTGATTTAATTAAAGTAATAAATTAAATTATTAAATTATTAAGAGAATTTTAATAATTAAAATATTAAACTAATATAAAGGTTATAACAATTTGATAGTGTATACTATTATTTTACTAATGACGAAAATATAAATAAAACATAAATTTGTATTTATAAATAATGTTATTTTAAAATTTAATAAAGTGGATTAATAATCCATTTATTAAGAGTTGTAGAGCAACGAAGTTCCTTCCAAAAATTTCTAGAATAGTTATGTTTTAATTTGTTGTGTTTGATAAGTTTTAGCAACAATGTTGATAAAACAAATAAATAATAGGTACATAAAAAGCAAGTTTTCCTCTAATGATAAATAGTTGACATTTATAACTGTAGTTTGGGATTACATCAACATGTAATATATGTATAATAAAAATAAAAAGTATAAATGAAACAACTAGCTTCCTTTCTGCGACATTGTCATCAACTGTACATCAGTATTAAATAATGTTTTTAGCTCAAGGTTGTAAAAAATATTATTGAAACAAGGATGGTTGAAAGCGTATAAAATAAAACAAAATTGTTTTATAGTTGTTTAAAATCCCACCTCTAATTCAGTAATATCTCCTGCATTTGTTTCCCCATCTTGGACATCTTCTGGTGGAGGAAATTCATTTTGACTATCTAGTTCTATGTTCAAAGATTGTTGATATAGTTGCAAAGAAACATTCAAAATGAAAGTTGCACAAGTAAAAAATTTGAGTCATCTTATCTACTATAGATAAATCCATGCAACTTGAACAAAAGCTAGTAGTTGTCAAAACCTACCCCCCAATACACAGGATGCAACTAAGGATAAGTTCCACACAAGAGCAGTTGTAGCCGCCAGCACTGCTTTCTTATGGGTGCAGGAATTCCATGCCTCCCAAAAATGAAGCAACAAGTAATCCATTAATATCCATAGATTGAGACTAAATCAGAAGATGAAACCTAGTTTAAGGCATAAGAATCAAATATTAAATACATAACATGAAAATACCATATCCATGCAATTGGGTAGAGTAGCCAGAGTAGAGTTTAGGGACGATGAAGATAACAAAGAACCCTGCATGACAAGATATTGCCAATGTCAATCACAAGGAAGAAATTTCAATTTAAAGCATAAAAGCACATTTTCTAGATCCAAGCATTAGGTAAATTTGTTATAGAAAATACCAAGTTCAATTAATGTCCATATTGTCATCATGTGACCACATTTAGCTAGAAGCCAAAGAATAGATGCCAACTGCAAATAAACGACAATCTATAATTATGAACAAAAATGTATGAAGAAATTTCAAATCCATCAATTTTATCAAGGTCCAATGGAATATATCCATGACATTCAACACAAATTTGGTGCACTAAGAGAAGACATAAATTAGAGCAGAGAAAAATAAAGGTACAATTTGCAATGACTCATTTTAAATATATTATATTACACTAATAGGATTATGTGAGCAAAGAAGTAGCTTCAGAGCAACTAATATCAAATTGAAGACTAGGAATCTAAGAGAAGATGATTATGAAAAAATGATATTAATGTTTTGAATGCCTATAACTCCAAGTGAGAAAGAAAAAGAATCTTTAAAGTGGTGGATGGATCCCTTGAAAAAAGTTATCTAATTTTTGTAAGCAATGCATTGACAGGAGGAAGAATCACTTGAATGACACGAAGAGCATATGCTTCACTTATTTCATAGTTTGTTGAACTAATGTCTTGATCAAATAACTCTTTGTATATAAAATAAATCTCAATTTCAAATTCGTTATCATATAGGTAAGGATTGCATTTACACCGTGAATTAATTGAAATGGATGAATGTTACCTATGAATAAATGATTTATAGAAGAATATTAATGCCAGATAAAAGAGTGCCAAGTATGATACAATGATCACAAAACTACCAAAATAAAAAATAGAAAGTTAGATGTTAGGAAATAGTCATCTGCATATTTCATTTCAAAGAAGTATCAACAAAATTTAATACCTAACAGGAAAATCATCAGTGAAAAATGAAGAAATAACATAGAAAAATTTGGATCCAAATATAAAAGAAAATTTTGAAGTTTCCCCCCACATGATCGAATCAGTTGGGAACGAAGCACATCAAAATCAATATGTGGTAAGTAGATCACTTTATGGCCAACAAGGTTGAAAAAAAACCAAACTTTAAAGCAATTACTAGCATGATGGAATACTCATATATTGAAGCCATTTTGTTCTCTCCTGAGTAGTTTCAACCTCTGGAACTGTAGATGACAGGAAGATCAGAGAATAACTTAAGAATCCTACAACATATCCACAAGTAGTACATGCCTAATCAAAAGGCTAACTTTCCATAATAAAACTTGTATTCAAGTACACAACAAAGGGTGAATCATATCAAGATTTGAAAATTATTGTGAATATAACTTGATCTAACTGTGGAAAAAAGGAAGTGCATCAATTCTGGTAGGAACATTCTGAGTTCCTTCAAACATATAGGGCTTTGGTGGATAACAATTCATCCTAATTCAATAATTAGAGTTGTTGTACAAAAATGTAAGCAATGAAATGAACAGCTTATCAAAAGGACACAACAATTATGCACACAAAAAATTATGAAAAAAAAAATCATATTAGGATCCATTATGTAGAATAATTTATATCTAGAGTAACAATTAAGATATAATAGTTCATCTTCTACAATACCTCTTCTTGACTTTCTAGGCTGAGAGGAACTACAAGATAGCTGTGGGCATTGAATATTGGATTTGTTGAGAAGGTGTTAGAAACTTTCAAGCAAATGCAATTGCCTCTTGAAAGCCGAAATCCTTCACCTTAATCAGCATCCTTGCGACCTACTTTTGGTGAAATGGGAGCTTTAGACTGGATGTGATTTGTTTGACCGAATGCAAAATGGTGAAGCATAGAGCATAACAATTACGACAAGGATTTTCCAAGCCCATTTAGTACAAAGAATTATAATAATCTTAAAATAAATAAATTCCATGTAGTACCATAGTACATTCTTTCAAAATATTGTAACAATAAAATTTGTTTAGATTGGTGATGTTGTAATAATTTGAATTTTCTATTGTTATAAATAATAGATTATTTCAATTAATATACTAATTAAATTAGTGTAGATATCTTAATCTATCTATAAAATACCAAAAAATGTGTTATTTTATTTACTATAAATAGATGTATTTTATTTCATTTTAGAACTAAATTCAAAAATTATTTTATTTGTATTTATTTAATGGTTATTTTATTTATCTTAAGAATTATTTAATTGTACTTTACAATTATTTAATAATGATTTTATTTTATTTATATTATTTATTAAATAATTATTTTTATATAAATAATAGAATAAATTCCATAAATAAAATAGTTCTTTTATTAAAAACCTTAGAGGATGTAAATAAAATAAAATATTTTTTAAATAGTTTCAAAGTAAAATAGAATAGTTTTACATAAATAGAAGGAATTGCAAGTTAAAAAAATGTTTTTAATAGATTTTTTTTTAGATTTGTTTAAAATAACTATACCAATTTTATTTTATTTTATGTACTTTATTTTTTGAATAAGAATTTTTTTAATTTTCTTCAAAGTATTTTATTTTACTTTGAAATTATTTAAGAATTTTCATGTTTTACTTAAAATTAGCTTCAAAATTAATTTGTATGTAATATATATATTATAAAATAAATAATTTTGATGTATTTTAAAATTTTAAGAATAGAGTATTTTGAGTAATCTCAATCGTTTACAACTTTTTTACTACTTTCAAACTTTTTGTAACATTTTAATGGTAGATGCCTATGATTTAATATATAATAATTTAATACTATTATTATCTTTATTTATTCATTTACTTCTATAAATGTCATGCAAATAAGCATAACTCAATTTAATATTATAATCTATTTGTACTACTTCTACCTCATTACAAAAAATGTTCTTGTAAAGAAGGAACCATGCTTTATAGATTACTGTTCAAAATATTATTGTACTAAAAGTTATCTTTGTTGTAAAGGAAAAATATTCTAGATAAATTTTGTATCATAAAATTTATTTATAAGATATTAGTATTTGTATGAAGTTGGATTAAAATAAGAAAAAATATAATTGAATATGAAATACTTTATTTATATTTTTATGCTGTGCAAATTTAAGAGTTATGATTTATATATAATGTGATATAGAGTTTAATTGTTTTTTATATTAAAAGCAACAAAACAAGAGTGTTGTCCCATTAAAACAAGGTAACCATGGCCATTCACAGTAGACTAACACTAATAACACAGTGACAGCAGGTCTAGAAAATCAGACCATCACCCTAAGCAGAACATATCAAAAATAGTACAAAAAACACACAGTTGAGCTAAAGCTACTAGCAGAGTCCATCATGAAAGCATGAATAAAGTCACCAGAGATATAGACCACCGAGGGTCATACCAATCATAGAGGAAATTAACAATGTCTTTAACAAAATAAAACATGATCAAAGGCCGATACAGCCATCCCTAGCCAAAAAACAAAAACCAACCAAAAACTAAAT
>VDFB02341353.1:0-65114 GCA_007258455.2 Sequoia sempervirens
AGTTTTGAAGCATTTTTGAAAGTTTGCATGTATGTGTTTCTAATGCATGTCTGGTGGAGTTTCTAGGTTTCTGGAAAGTTTTGGGATGGCATGACATGCATCTCCATCGAACACCCTTTTCTGGAACTTGCTATTTTTAGCCAGCACATTGGAATTTCGATATTTGGATTGCGAATTCTTTCTAGGTTTTCAGAAAGCTTTGCAATGATATAACATGCAAAGTGAGTTGAGCAAATTTTCAGAATTTACTATTTTTAATAAATTCTATTTTTAGCGGTATCATTCTAGCAGCAATTCAATCATCTTTAGTTCACATTTGTATTTTGGGTAGTGAGGCTATTCAGTGTGGTCTTCTATTGAATTTGAACTTACTATTTTTGGCATTGGCTATTTTTAGTAAGTCTATTATGGCAATGGCATTATCAGCAGCTCAACTCAAGTCATCATTCTATTTCTGGCAGAATCACTTTGGGCATTGGTTTTGGCTTTGGCTTCTATCTCTCCTTCGAACTGAGTTTCAACACTTAGTAAATTTTATAATTTGAGTTTGTACCTTGTGCCTAGGCAACAACTTCAAGTTGTTTTTAAAAAGGGGACATAAAGGGGTTGATTTGAGCATTTAATATTTATATTAAACATTTTATTGTGCAACTTGTAAATGGACACCTAGAGGGAGATGATTAATGTTTTAATAATTCAAATAAAATGCAACATGAAAGGTGGTGTCCCTTGGAGGAAGCTGAAGAGTTTCTTGTGGGAGTTTCAAGTTGATTCATTTTCCAGCTAAAGAGCTTATTTATTGATGCCTTGCTCATTCATTCTCATCTTTGGAAAATATTGTAAAGTTGTGCTGTTGAATTGATTTCAGAACCTGGCTAAGGGGAAGCTTAGCAATTTTACTCCATTCTTTGGGCCTGAAACTATGGTTCTCTAGATGGTTGATTGAGAGTGTGCTTCATCCAAAAGTACATATTGAGTTTCATTGTGAATTTAGGTGATAATTTCCAGATTGGAGTTTGCTGATTCAAGCATGGCTAAAAGTGATTTTCATTCATAGTTGCTTGAAAGAATTTTTATGCATTGTGGGTATTGATCCAATATGTTTCTATGCACATGGCGACCATTCTAGTCAATTTTCAGATTTTAATTTGCATCCTAGAATTTCCTACAGAAATCGCCATTCCTTCTTGGGTTGTACTTTCTTTATGAGTAAGCTTTGAGAATCGTGCCCTTCATTGGTAGTTATCTTTGGGTTTTTGTTGGTGCTATTGCTGGTCGCCTTGTTATGGAGGAGTTGTGAGTTCAGTTTTTGAATGCTTCATGGGAGTTTTGAATGAGAAACAAGCATTTTGGTGAGTTGTTTACTTGTTGGATTGAAAATTATAGTCTGCTGGTTTTATATCAGAATTATATCAGTTCTTGTTTTGGTTGTATTTTCAATACTAGAGAGATTTTAAGTGAGAGAAATCATCTTCTTTTATTATGCTATGATGATATTGTAAAACACTTGTAATTAGCAGTTACTTGGCATTGTAAGACTGTAAACAGTAGTACTGTTCTAGTCATTTTATTTTCTACATTTATTTGTGTTTAATTTTCACATATTGTAACCCCTAGATGGTTTACCGCTAGTGTGGAGAAAGACCAAATTATTCTCTCATTTATCACCCACTAAAAAGTGGTGAATTCCCACTTTTAAGTGGATGCTCGTTAAGGATGAATTGTTTTGAATTGTAATGTTTTCCCCCCATTGATTAAGTGGTAGCATGGAAATTCTTATGGCTGGTTCACCGCCTATTTGTAATCAGTTGTAAATTTGTAATTCAATTTTCAGTTTGTAGCTTAGTTTCCTCCGCCATATGTTATCACCTCGCCTTCTAAAGGATCTTGGTGAACATTCTTGGCGTTGAGTTCATTCAGTTTGATTATCTTTTTGAAGCTAACGCTAATCAATTGGCATAGTAATGGTTTGTGTTGTGAAAATCTTGGAAAAAATTAAGGGGCATATTTCAGGATCTGTGCAAGTTGATAGTTGAGTCAATTTATGCTTTCGTTCATACTCTTAGTGCAACAAATAACCTCTCCTCACGCTAGACTTGGTGTCCCATGTTTCTAATAAGGATCCTTAGATTTTCCACTAGTTCTATTTTTGGAAGCCATATTCCTTATGGGAAAACAAAAAATGAAAACTAGCAAAAGGTGGACAACATAAAAAAAATCAATAATACCCTAGTCAGCAACAACACAACCTAAACTTAAAAAATAGAAAATAAAAAATTGTTGCATAAAGATTTCCTTATTCTAGTCTACCTTTATTCGGAAATGTGCAAAGTATTGCATTACAAGATCATTAGTTTTTTCAATTTTTTGATGTTATCTTTACTCTACATTTCAAACAAAAACATAAGTGTAATATGTTTTTTATTTTTAAAGGGGCCAAGTTTCCCATATGCTCCTTTTCCACTGGATATAGTGTAACTCATAGATGTGAAACTCAGAAAGTACTTGCGAGAGCTACTATGAAATTCTTTTTATTTTGAATCACAAATATTAGATTGAATCTATAAATTTCCCAAGAAACACTTAACAGATGGTGATTGAAAATGAAATAAATCAGTATAAAATATGTTTTTTGATCATCATGTGAAAACTTGCCTCTCATATAAAGTTTTTAGTCAGCATCTGTTAAGTGCTTTAGCAAACTGTAAAGCTTTGGAATTCATAAATGAGAAGTAAACATTAAGTTTTAGTGCTTTTCAGCTAAATGGCTTTTCAAAAGCTATATTGTAATTTGTAAACATGATGATCATTGTCAGAACCCTGGTGGTTCTCAAATTCCAAACCCTAACTGATGTTTGAGGTTTTTTGCAAGTTTTGTGATTTCCGTATTTTTTTGAGGTTTTCAGGCAAAATACTAAAGCTGCGATTTCTTCTAAAATGCTAAATAAATTCAAATAAAATCTAAACTTCATGCAATAAGCTCAGAATTGCTCAGAGAACATAGGCGCACCACTATATTATTTCTTTCAGAGCTTTTACAATACAAAATCTGAGATATGAATGAAATACAACAAATTTTAATGAAGAACCTGAATGGCGGCTGCAGCAAATGAAGATGTACGGCCAGAAATAAATGAAAGAATCTTCAGGCTCGAAAATCCATGCAAAATCTCCAGTAGACCAATGCACCCAAAGTCCAATCGCTAGAATCTGAAGATGGAAGGCGTTTCTCCAGAGAAAGGAAAGTACGGCCTTGCTGGTACGGCCAGGTACAGCAATAAATGATAAGTACGGCTCCTTGGGATTCGTGCCAGAACACTGATGAATGATCTTGGATGAAGTCGCCTTTATTCACTGATGAATATCTTTGATAAACTCTGATGAATCTGTCAGTAAGTCCAATCTGTAACTCCTGAATGAAGTCACCCAGATGCAAGCTTAAACTGGTATTTCACAGCCTCAGTCTGCCTAATCTCTGAAGAGTTTTCGTTCTTCAGAAACGTTCGTCTGCCAGAAACCCTAAGGTTTGCAAACTCCGATGCTCAGAGCAAAAGACAAATTAGAATAACATTTCATAATGGTTCGATTTGTCTTGACTGCAAAATATATATCCTCTTCAATAAAATTCGACCCAATGCTCTTTTTTAATAATCATTTAATAAAATGATTAAATTCGCCCTTTTAAGACTTAGGAAAAATCTATTTAATAATTGGCGCTTATTTTAATGAATAATAAATATCCATTAAGTCAAAAATTAATACTTTATTATAAAGTATAATAAATACTTTATAACAGGCCAAGTTAATTAAATATTTTAATATTTCAATAAAGTGACTTTAATATAAAGTCAAATTATTAAATATTTAATAATGCATTAAATACTCCTTATTCCTCCGTCGGATAGTCAAACTGCTGAACTGGGTCGATTCTGAGCTGAAAGGATGAACCAGGTGCCCTGCCCGAAATAGCAGCTTCCGCCTGACCTAACTTTCTAAAAATAGAAAGTTCCTGAAAAAACACTCTGGAAGATTCTGCGAAGGCCCAACCTGACACAATTGCGAAACTGGAGCTATCAAACACTGAGCAACTGCCTCCGATGATCCTCTGCATCTCTCTGTCAGCCTACGAGGATCGAAATAATAGGCTCACTCCTCGACAAACAGTGTCAGCTAAAACGGGGACATGACAATCATTGATAATTTGGTAGTAATTAGAAACCTACATAATAAAAGATCTTATTTTTGTTGGCATTCAATCTAATATTTGTGATTTTGTGACACAAATTTCAGTCATTCTTTAACTTTCGAATTAGATGTAACCTTAAAATATTAAACTATGATTTTTTTGGATTTTCTAGTCACAATCATATGCAAGGGCCGAGAAAATAAAATGCAAAGAAAACCTTTGTATTCATATGCCCTAAGTTGCTTTTAGTCACATGCCCTAAATTGTTGCAGTCATCCCCAATTGCATCCTGAAAATGAAAAAATCACAATAACTTTTTAACTGTGGGTGGAAAAAATGATTCTATGCTGATTTGGCAAGTCCATCTGAACAATTGTAATGTTATAACAACTTTTTGCAAAAAACCTTGCATCGAGTTTATGAAAAAACTAGTGGCGAGTTACTACCATTTCTGATTCACGAGTACTCATGAGTTTTGCGAGTACTCTGTCAATTTCACATCTATAAGTGAAACCATAGAAGTATCTCCCCTCAAAGCCACCAAAGCCTTACTAAAAGGAGCCTGAGGTGAAGAAATAGAAGAGAAAGAATCCACTATGACCATTTGGCATTGAAGACTACCCCCTTAACAGCAAGAAGCGTCCTTGGAAGTCTTGGTTTTTTTGTGCAAACAAGCCTCTACCATATGACCATAAGTAACACAAGATCTAACCTTAAAGCATTCTGCTCATAATCTAGTTGTTGCTTCTAAAATATCACTAACTTGAAGCCAGATCTCCTCAAGCAAACCCATCTCACCTCCAAATTTTCCATCTCAACTAGCAACTAAGTGAAAGTAGAATGAGAGTGCAAAACAGTCTTCTTAAAATAGATATAAGATTCTCCAAAGAATCAACAATGGCTATCACACAAGGGGGATGTGAAAACTGCAGGCCAAGGTTGGGCAGTCACACCTAAACTAGAGTAGCTATAAAGGTATCAAACGAAGGGTTGAAATTAGGATACCAATGCTTTCCACAGAGAGGAATTAAGCCACACACCTAAAGGACCTCTCCCAAAATGAGATCCTAATCCACCACATCACCATAAATGGCAATGAAGAAACCTTGTGAATAAGGATAAATTGCTGAGTCTG
This sequence comes from Sequoia sempervirens, assembly GCA_007258455.2. NCBI lineage: Eukaryota > Viridiplantae > Streptophyta > Pinopsida > Cupressales > Cupressaceae > Sequoia > Sequoia sempervirens. The sequence continues at coordinate 5,322 of VDFB02341353.1, forward strand.
AAGAAAGAAGGGGTTTCCAATGTTTAGGTATCTGAACATGAAGATCTACGAGATTTAGCAAAAAATTGTGAAATTGACAAATATCATCCAGATCCATATAGTGTTCCACTTCCTCCAAAACATCATCAACCATCTCCAAAAATAGAAATAGAAATATTATCAGACTTGGGAACGAAAAATCGGAACTTTTGATTGTGAGAAAACAGAACAAGCAGGATCAGTATTATCATAACATCAAGAGGAAATTCTGCTGAACCAGCAGCAATGGAAGAAAATTCCCAAGCAATATCTACAAATTCCATTGCCAATGGACTCAGAAACACTAGAAGGAAGACATGATTGAAGATGTTGAGAAGGGGCTGCCAAGGAAGGATTTGCAAGGAGCATTTTGCACCATCCACATAACTGCTTTCACCAAGGGAGGAAAGAGGAACATCAGAAGAAAATAAGAATTCCTGCAGCCACACTATAGGGTTTCAGTAGTAGCTGAAGCCATTCCAACCTAGCATTCCAAAGATTCCACTCTTACTAGATACTTAAAAACAAATATGTCCTACTTGAATTAACTTCAAATGACAGAGATTAGAATGTGTACAGTAACCATAATTAGTATTCTTCAGTTGTTGGAAACGAAAATAAATTGCAGTTGTTTGCAACAAAGATTATACAAGAAGAAGCGTCAACCACAAACAAGATCAACACAAGAATTGTAATCTAGAAACTCTAATCTGGGGTAATCCGGCTATAAGTGGTAATTGCTTAGCTTACTTCTCTCTTCCCTTGGCCAAAAGTAGATACAATTAGCTTTGATACAATGTGTACAGTAATCTTCCTATTGTTGCACCTTTCCTCTTAGCACCAAGCTAATTCTTTCTCCTACAACCAACTGAACTTGCTAACTGCTCTCACACTTACATGTTTATAATTGAGACTGTTTCTTACAAATAGATGACTTTGGAGTGTCCTTTCATGCACTAAAGGACACCCAATCATTTTGGAAAATTATCATACATTATTTATACTATTTCTTTTCCTATTCCTTTCTCTTATGCAAACTGACACTTCTAGTAAGGAAAAAACTGCTGTAACACTTACAGAACCACTAGGTCACTTAGGAATTCTCAAGAATACAAACAAAACCACCATGACAAAGCAGATAATCTTGTATCTAGCAGTTTAATCAGTGATAAAACTGCTCTCTATTTCTTGTTATGTTATGATTGATTTTTAGTTGTTTGATAGAGTGAACTTGTTTTTGGATCATTACAGATCAACAAATGACAGTGTGCTTATGTGGAGAATAACTTACTGGTGTATAGAAATTCCATGGAAAAACACAACTAACTCTTTTTATGAAAAATTTACAGATGCATATGAAGATGTCTAGTGCCCTCTTGAAGTATGTAGATATCTTCAATTTACTCCCACAAAGGGCTGAAAATCCTATCTGTACTAGTGAACTCAATCTTCATCCCAAGTTCTCAACTTATGGAATTATCTAGGAGCTCTCAAACATCCCGTTTGGTGTATGATTGGAAGTATGTAGTGACTAGTATGATGATTTAATTACCTCCTGTTTGGGTTCCTAAAATCCATTTCATCTAGAGACTACATTTTAAGTAATCTTTTATTTTCCCACTTATGTGAAAAATTTGTACTATGTAGTTGCTGTGACATTACTAACTCTAATCTGCTATTTTGATTTGTATCATTCCTAGAATAGTTTTATTTTATCTAGTTTCTTACATTAGGTTTTGGGTAGCTTCATTCATTTCTGAATCTAAGATTTATTTAGATACTAAAAAAAATTCAGTGCACCTTTATGCTTGTGCCTGAGGTGTTATAATGTGTTTTGATCCTTTTTGATTCTTTAGTCATCAAAACAAGATCAAGGCTTCCATTTACTTCGATAAATTAAGTTTAATACATTTCCACAAGTTAGGTACTCATGTAAATGATATAAGATCCATAATGTATTCCAATTAGTACATCATTCTCGGGCATAATTCACAACAGTTTATGATGCTAAACTATGCATGCAACAACAACAATCAGCATATATATGTTCGCATATTCAATAAGACCTGCAATATGTAAATTTTAATGAACAGATTATATGCACAGAAAATTAACTCAAAATCAGACACAATAACACAGCAGATACCCTGGGAAAACCCTCCTCTTGAGGGAGAAAAACCCAGCAACAAAGATCACTCTTTTATATATAAATGGCGGCAGCAATTTTCCTTACAATGAGGCCAAACTCAAGGCCAATATTCAGCACTAATGCAAGATGCAATATCAGATAATAATCTGATCTTCCTTTCAATCTAAATCTGCACTTACAGAAATTCGCAATCTGCTCTTGGAGAAAATTTGCACTTGAATGGATGAAATGAATCGAACTTGAATGAAATGAATGAATAGAAGAAGGTGACCTTGAATATATACAAATGTGGGAGAGGTCGCACCTCTTCATGTGCAAGGTTGGCCAAGATACAAAATAATATAATTACAAAATATAACTTATAAGAAAAGTCGGCCCCGAGAGAAATTATATTGTTGCCAAGAGAAGCGCCCATTCTTGCATATAAATAAATAGCCGATAGGCTACATTTATTTATGACTTTACTTGTGGCTGGAAGGACGAACTTGAAGCTGTTTATAACATTAACACTCCCTCTCAGCTAGGAAGAGAACTTCTAGCTGCTCAAGACAAATCACTTCAATCATGATGCTCATCACATTGGCTACAACCAGATATGAGAAGAGGAATATCACCTCAACGTGATATTAGATATCGCCTCAACACGATATCAACCATAATGGCTACAACCATACTATGGTAAGTACAAGTGTTCATCACTTGCGTGATGTTGTCACCTCAACGTGACTTTCACCATGACTCTCCGGAGAATTGAAACACAGAGTACAACTTTATATGTCATGGAGTCTCACATGACATCCACCATGACTCGGCTCGAGGAGGAACAAGGTCGCTTTCACCTCGGTTCTCTAGATCTGGAGGAAAATGGGCTGCTTTCAGGGGCTTGCACACTCATTCCTCCATCTCAAAGGGAAGAAATGCATTAACAAGAGAGTTTCACCTCAGAACTTCTCTCATAGAGGAAGAATTCATTAAACAAGGCTCTGCTATCTTACGAGATAACACCGATCCAAAGAGGCTGAATTCTCCCACCATACCAAGCTTATCTAGAGAAGTACGCAAACTTTATCATGAGAGGCTTGAGGTAGGGAAATATCTGCCATCGCTCATCGGTGCTAATGTACCTCAAACATCTGACCTTCCACGGTGTATATCTCTTATGTGGTGGTACTTGGTCTCAGCGATGCTTGGTTTTGTCATGAAACCACGAGTTGATAGAAAGCTTCACACAACTCTGATTATCACAATGAATGATAGTAGGCTCCATTGATTGTCCAAACAATCCTACAAGGAGCTTACGAAGCCACACTGCTTCCCGAGTTGCCATACAAGCTGCAATATACTCTACCTCTGCTGTACTTAATGCTACAAATGACTGCTTCCTGCTGCACCAGGAAATCATAGCTGAACCCAAACTGAGGCAACAGCCAGAGGTGCTCTTCCGATCTGTGACACAACCTGCCCAATCAGAATCAGTGAAATCATGTAATTCCAAGTCTGCATCTGAAGTATACCTCAACCCATATCCAACTGTGCCACGCAAGTATCTCAGGATATGTTTGGCTGCAACAAGATGTATATGTCTCGGATCACACATAAACTAGCTAAGTGCACTCACTGCATAGCAAATGTCAGGTCTAGTGTTAACTAGATACATCAAGGATCCAATAAGCTATCTGTACAATGTAGGATCCACCAAGTCTGAATTAGCTGCAGCCTCCTTCAACTTATGTAAGTTGGTCTCCATTGGTGTGGACATGGATTTGCATTCCATCATACCAAGTCTCTTAAGTATATCAATGGTGTACTTTCCTTGATGTAGAATCATCTCATTTGGTTTATGCCAAACTTCTAATCCAAGGAAGTAATGCATGAGCCCAAGGTCCTTCATCTCAAATTCTGAAGTCAACTCCTTGCACTCGAGAATCAGGTGATCTTCTCCAGTAAGGATCAAATTATCAACATATAAAACCAATATTAATGCATCACCATTGTTTACTTTTGAAGTAGAGGTGAGATGTATCATTTCTTCCAAAGCCCAAACTTGGCAATTAGCGATCCAATCCTTTACATTACCATGCGAGGCTGCTTAAAGACCATACAAGGCCTTCTTCCAGGTTGCCAAGAAACATGTGACTCATCACTTGAACCTCAAATCATCGAGGTTGCTCTATATAAAACCTCTTCCTCAATCCTCCATTGAGAAAAGTTGTCTTCCGCGTCCATTTGGTGAATCTTCCATCCTCTAGATGTAGTAATAGCAATGATGGTTCTGACAGAAGTATAGCGAGCAACAGGAGCAAATGTTTCTTCATAATCAACTCCCTCTTTCTAAGAGAACCCACGAGCCACAAATCTTGCTTTGTACTTCTCAATGCTTCCATCTGCAGCATGCTTAATCTTGAATAGCCATTTAGAAGATACCACAGACTTGCCCTCGGGTCTAGGAACAATGTCCCAAACATCATTCTTAAGTATTGACTGATACTCCTCTGTCATAGTATCTCTCCAAACTTGATGACTAGATGCTTCCTCAACACAGGTAGGCTCGGATTCTATAATTTGACTCATCAAGGCAACATAACTGGAGAACTTATGTGGCCTTTTGCTTTCTCTGAATGTGCCTCTAGGAGCTGCAAAACTTTCAGCCTCTTGCATAGTATGCTTGGCCCATAGAGTCTCTTTCTCTAATAACAATGTCCAGTGGTATCGGTAGGTTTAAGGGTTCCAGCAGGATCCATATTATCTTCTTTTGGTTGAAGTCTCTCTCTGAATCTCGGGGTATAAGGTCAACTTCCATATCACAGGGGAGCTCTTCAGCCTCAATCTCCATATAGATCCCGGATCTCACAGATGCAACACTTCCCTCGGTCTTGACATCCCTCGTTGATCCGTCTATGCCGACTGGAATGTACCATGATTTTGTAGCCTTTTTGATTTCTCAGCCCACAAATATTCCCTTCTTGCGGAAGGCTCCAGCTGGTTCTCTTGTCCTTGGGAGACATGAATATAGACAAGACATACAAGATCCTCAAATGACTAGCTTGAATTTCTTCCTGTAAAAGGCTTCTTCTGAGTCCATATTCTCAAGATCTTATGAGGGACTTTTGTTCACGAACATACCACGGCTGACTGTCACAGGCTTACGCCCATAGGAAGGTTTGCAAATCTTGATCATGGATCATGGCAGCCATTTGCTTCCTACAATGGTTCTATTCTTTCTTTGCAACAGTTTTGTTGAGGATTATAGGGAACCGCAGAACTCCTCTTAATCCACCGCATCAATACAAAAATTCCGAAAACTACGAGAGGTGTATTTTCCACCATTGTTGAATCACGAGGACCTTGAATGCACTGCAGGAAGATTTTCTACCAAGGCTTTAAACTCTTTTAAACCTATCCAACGCTTCCTCGGACTCTTTTAAGATTTCAAAGAAATAGAATCCATGTCTTCCTAGGTGATAATCAATAAAAAAGGCATAATACAAAAACCACTTCGAGAAGAAGAAGGGCAGGACATAGGACCACATAAATCAGAATGAATAAGGTCTAAAATACACTTAGATCTATTTTCTCTACTATGAAAAGGGGCTTTTATATTCTTACCCAATGCGCAGCCCTTGCAAGTACCTTCGTGCTCCTGGTTAAACTTAGGAAGGCCCGTCACCATCTTCTCCATGATAGGTAAGGCTCGGAAGTGTAAGTGAGCCAATCTCCGATGCCAAAGATCGCAAAGACTTGAAAAGTCATGAACCAAAGCTTGTAAAGAACGTGTGCAAACCTTGTAAAGGTTTTCATGTCTAACTCCAATTACTTGAGCATCCTTGAATCTAGAGTTCTCCATCACTAGAACTTCTCCTTTGGAGAAGGCAACTTGATATCCTTTATCTTCCAAAGCTGATATAGAAATAAGATTGCGCTTGATTCCAGGAACATAAAGAACATTATCCAATTGAAGTGATATACCGGAATCCAAGTGAAGTGTAGAGGTCCCAATTCCTTTCACAGAGTAGCTAGCGTCATCTCCAATGATGACTTGTTTAGAAGACTCCTTTTCCACCAAACTTGATAAGTGCTCCTTGAAGCCGGTGATGTGTCGTGAAGTACCACTGTCGATTATCCAAGTGTTGGTGTCGGAAGGTACACTGCTTGATAATGCCGAATAGAACAAATATTCACTTGAATCCTTTTGAGGAGAGGCATCATCAACATCCGCAACGGTGACCTATTGCTTAGGTCTAGTTGGACAATACTTGGCGAAGTGCCCAAACTTGTCACACCTAAAACATTGAATCTTGGACATATCCCTCTTCTTCTTAAATGGAGGTGCATCATCATTTCCCTTGTCCCGATTCCTCTTGAAGAATCCTTTCCTTCCATCTTTTCCTTTCTTCTTTGATGCATGGGAGGCAAGAACATGAATGTCTTCATTCTTTGAACTTTGACCAACGCCTCTTGCCACCAACCTTGATTCTTCTTGAATGCAATCAGATCTTAGGCGATCAAACTTAGGCAATTTCGATCTTGCAATCGATTCCCTAAATGTAGATTCCCAAGACAAAGGTAGACCATTGAGAGCAAGCATAGTCAGTCTTTGTATCATCAACCATATGCCCTATTGTCGAGAGCTGATCTCAAATCTGCAATCCTCATAAAGTATGCAATCACTGATTCACCTTTCACCATCTTCACATGATGAAGTTGTTGCTTCAGTGCAAGTGCCCGACTGGTATTGTTGATTTCGTACATCTCTTCCAATGTTTTGAACATATCTCTCGCTGTCTTCAACTTAGAGACGATAGGCACAATATGATCCTTGTGGAATCAACCAATATCTTCATGCTTTAACATCTTTCTTCACCCATTGTAACTTCGCTTCTTCCTCCTCAGGTTCAGGAACGTGGACTCTGAACTCACCCAAGTCATTTTCACGCAAGGTAAGCATGATCCTAAACCTCCATGATGTGAAGTTGGATGCACCCTCGAGTCTATCCTCGATCTTCAAACCGTTCACCATCTTGACTAATGTAGATAGATGAACAACTAGGGTATTGCTGATTAGAAATAATCTGATCACGATCCTCTCAAACCCGCTCTGATACCATGTAAATTTTAAATGATCAGATTATATGCACAGAAATTAATTCAAAATCAGACAATAACACAGCAGATACCCTGGGAAAACCCTCCTCTTGAGGGAGAAAAACCCAGCAACAAAGATCACTCTTATATATATAAATGGCAACAACAAATCTCTTTACAATGAGGCCAATTACAAGGCCAATCTTCAGCACCTAACATAGATGCAATGACTGATAATAATCTGCACTTCTAATTTCTGCCCTTGAATAGATTCGCAACCTGCTCTTAAGGAAATTTGCACTTGACTGAAATAAATCGAACTTGAATGAATGTCAAATAGATGAAAGTGACCTTGTATATATACAAATGTGAGAGAGGTCGCACCTCTTCATGTACAAGGTCGGCCATGATACAAAATAATATAATTACAAATAATAAATATAATTTATAAGGAAAGTCGGCCCAAGAGAAATTATATTGTTGCCAAGAGAAGCCCATTCTTATTAAATGACACATAAAATAAATAGCCGATAGGCTACATTTATTTATTCTTCACTCGATGGCTGGAAGGACCCTGAAGCTGTTATAACATTAACAGAAATCCTACTCATCATACCATGCTTTAAATCTGAAATCTCTCTTTATTCTGATCAAATGTTGCCAAACCTTTGGTTATTCTATTTTTTGACCTCATCCTTGACATTTTTTAGCTTTTAAAAAAAATTCCACAATCAGCATATAACTGGGATATTTCACCATTGTTTTAACATTTCTTGAGACTGCAGATCTTGTAGCCACATAATTTGAACTTGTGGGATTCCTTTCTGTTTAAAAGCATTCTTTTTTCATTTAAATCATTCCTATTGCTCCATGCATGGGGTCTTAGGTGTCCATACCTTTTTAAAAGAAGCTGGCTTTGCCAGAGGAGCAGGTTTAAGCTTGATTCAAGGGCTTGATATTGGGATTTCAGGTCACTGCTTTTGAATATGTAGAAGTTTTTGGCAAGAGAAGCATCTGCTGAATGGGAGACACTCATAAACCAGATTTTGCTGCCAGATACTAGAAGATGAACAGATTTCAATTGCCTTTCAGATTGATTTTGAACTTTTGATAGATCAAGTGTAACACATATTTTGACTTAGTTAGATAACTCGTTACTCTTGTAGTTTCAAAGAGACAAACAATTTAACCAATGTGGATGGCAATTTGCGGCAAGATGTTATCAACTTATCTTCTCAATACTATGGGGTCAATTTATACAATCTGATCCATAAAGGGGCCTTTATCAGTTCTTCTTTAGCATTGAAGAGAGGAGACCAATGCCTGATATATTATAATTGTGCATTCTCAAAGAATGAGGGACTTCCTGAAAAAAATATTCTCTTTATCTTTTGGTTCTTGAAAAGTAATTGGAAGGAACCCTTTTCTAGAATTTTTATTGAAGGCTTGACACAGATTGCCACTTTGCTCCTATCCATTATTTCAGCTCTTCTATGTTTTGCTGAGCGCTAATGAACCTCTCAAGTTGTCAAAGAGTTCTTGTGCAGCCAAATCAAATACTTTGTTTTCAGTTGTAATCATTCCCTTTGGAGTATGTTGGACCAGATTGAACATTGTTCTTTTGATTGTGAATAAGTACCCCATTTTTCATATATCAGCTGCTTTAGGCAACTCATCTATGCAATCTACCAGATGGCTGGGAGTTACTACATTATAGTCTTGCTCTAAGAGATTTTTATTTGCAAGATATATCCTATTTTACATGGGAACGTATCTGCACCCCTCCAGTCTGCATCCCCATCCTTCTTGGCATCTTTAGGACAGTGGAATGGCAAAGGATGCCCCCTGGCTGCTCCTTGGCCATGGGAAAACCAGGGATGTGCCCAGAAATGTCAGCTCCTGGGACTTGTTGTCTTGGGGATGTTTGACCATCCCTTGTATGGGTGGGAATGTCTGTGATGTCTCTCAACTGTCTTGGGGATGGTCAGATGTCCCTGATTTTTGATTAAAATTAAAAAGTAAGTCATTTAAGAAAATCATTAAGAGAATATGATGGGCCCACAAGCCTTCCCATGCCCCTTTCGGAATCCTAATTAAAGCATTAAGGAATTTTTGAAGGCTTTGCAGCTTGGTTAAAAGTGATAAAATTATGAAATATGATACGTGCCATGAATGTCTATGTTCTCTCAAAGGTCTTAATTGGGGGTTCCGCCCTTCGACTTGCCTTGTATTGCGACAGGGAACACGTGAGGAATGCTGCCCTTGGACCCCATTGGGGGTTGCTTCCCCCAAACACTTGTTCTGGTTTCAAAAATAAAAAAAATAAAAATTGTTTTGGGCTTCACGGGATGGAAAAGCAGTGTTTTTGTCTTGAGATTTTAACTTTTTTCTGATTTCATCTTGAATAATTGAATTCCATTTATACTTTTGGTTTGCTGAGTCAATTGTGATTCTAAGTAATGCTAGTATGATAGATAGCTTTTTGATTTATCTTGAACATTTATGATTTGACAATTGGCATTTCTTAACAATTATCAACTGTATTCTCAACTCGGTATTCAATTTTGTACATATTGTACAGCAGGTATTGGTTGGGGTCTCATAGGATGAGTCACAACTTGATATAGAGAGTGGCTCAGAGTTGGAGGCCAATTCTGATATGGATAGTCCAAATGAGGCATAGCTGTATTTATTACTATATTTTTTTATATATCTATGATCTTACTGCTATGGCTATTGTTGTGCATTTTGTCATTTATGATTTTATAGCTTTGGGGCCTTTTGTTGTGATTAAAAAAATGAAATATCTATTTTTTATGGCTGCAACATTTGAATCAATTAACATTGAATACTGATTATTAAATTAAATTTATTGAATGAATAACTAAACTTGAATTTAGATGTAATCTATAGCTAAACTATTTGAGTTTGCACACACACACACACACACACACACACACAGAGCTGTCCTTCTCCCTGTTTCCATGCCATTATCTTCATTTTGGTTAGTCCTTTTAGCCACAAGTCTATGACAATATATTTTCTATCCATTGCAATAATAGATATTTGGAACATTACGTTCTTTGCTTCTTGTGGGATCTTTTGTCAATTCTAGATTGCTTCCCCTTGGTTGCTGATACTTACTTGTTGATGGATTTTGTGGATTGCCTTTGGTGGTCTCTCCTAGTTGATTAATTGAGATTTTATTTGTTTTGACAGCGCCCTCTGTTCTTCAGTTTGAAGATGGGAATCCCCTCAGCAGCAAAAAGGGCACTAAAGCTATCGCTTGCCGCACTTCCTTGTGCTACAATATTAATATTTTTCATGCACAAGGGGCTCCAATTTAATGAGAGTGGAAATGGGTATTTGTATTTGCAGTTTGTATTTTTTCTGGGGGCATATCCAATTGCCTTTTGTTGGGAGTTGATTCATCATCTAATTCAGGTTAGCTCTTTTAAGCTCACCAAATAACCCCTGTAAGCATTTTATGCTTTTAGTTACATATAGAGTTGCTTTCCAATAATTTATTCACTTTGCAGTTGATAATATTGTAGACACTAAAAATTGTCCTAATTAAATAATCTTAATTAGATTAACCTCATTCCTCTAAGTTTATATTTCTTCTTATCCATATAATTAAATAATTTTAATTATTCTAAACTATTCTAAGGTTAATTAAACAGTTGACCACCTTTTAAATAATTATCTTTAATTATTTAATCTCTAATATTCTTCATAATTAAAAAAATATTTTTATTTATTTAATTAACTAATTTCTAAAATTCTTCTATATTTAAATAAATTTATTTATTTATTATTTGATTGTCCATGTGGGTGCAAATAAATAAATTTTACTTATTTATCGCACTTTCTTTCTTCAATGATTCAATCTTTCTATCTCTTTCTCTTCAGTCAACTTGTCTTCATTTTTGGAATCTAAATCTTTCCTAAATCATTAACTTTCCTTCATTTTGGAAACATCTTCTTCATCCACTAGTCAACTCAGTCATCAAAATGAAAACTTCATGTGCACAATTATCTATTGATCAAATTAAATAATTCATTATTATCTCTTCAATCTTCAAAATGGGAATTTCTATTTTATAGTTGAGTTGACTATACTGATTTTTCAGTTATCTCAAGTCTTCATCCCCATCCTCATCTCTTATTTGATTTTTCCTTGGAAAGTCTATAAATAAGATCATTTCTTCATCATTTAGGATCTCACATCTTATGCAAATTAATTCTGTCAAAATCTTTTATCAATCAAATCAATCATCAATCATATTGTTATGCTGTTGAGATTTAGCATCCACATTCAAAGACGAAGCAACATCACATCATTTCTTTTTTGAAGTTTTCAGTGGGATCGATAAATTAGAGATTTAAAATTTGATTTCTTTATTTATGTTTTCATCATGTTTTAATTTCTTAATTTCTGATTTCAATGCATACAAATATAAAAGACCATAATGGAAATAAACTTGTAGCAAGGTGCCAATCTTTTGCGGTTATTTCATTTCTTTATTTTAATGTGTCTAGGTGGTGCATACCAGAAGGCATGTATTTGCCCCACCTCATGGCTCAGCTGCTGCAGAAACAAATCCAACTGAGCAATTGCTTGTGGCATTGGAAGAGAATAGTGAAAGATCGTTGCCTCAGTATCTTGCTTACCTTGATCTCTGCATGGTATGTGAAAATAATGTGGATAGTTGGCGTCGGACTGCCTTTTTTGAAGAGACTGGGGAGACATATAAGAGAATCATATCAGCATGTTTAAGACCTTTGGAACAAATGGTAACAAGGCTAAGTGAAGGTTTAGATGGCACTTCTGTGGATAAGACAGCAGATTTACTGTCTCATCAGATGCGTTCGCCAACAGATTACCCAGTACATGAGAATGTCAAAGAAGCATTCAATGATATGCAGGTACTTCCTGACTAAATTCTAGAAACTGTTTATTTTTGGTTCTGTTAATAGCACTTTCTAAGATGATGCTCATATGCCCTCAAAATTAATATATTTCAGGGTCCTTGGAACTTGTAACAAGTTTTATAGATGTTTACATTGTTGAAAGTAAAATGATGTGGGTTGTTTTGATGATGTCAACAAGATGCTTAAGTATTTGAATTTATTGTCTAAGATTTTCTGGAATCAACTGCATTTTTTAGTTTTGGTTGACACTCTGAATCTTACTGTTGGATCCATCTTCAGGGGATAAAGGAAGCAGTGTATCTTAAGTTAGGATGTCAATTCTTTTTTGGTTTGATTTTTGGGGTGTTAGGGGATGTGAAGTTGGCAGGAGGGGGGTGACTATTAAAATAATATAAAAAAATGTTCAAAAATTTAAAATACCAAAAAAATACACTTTTAAGTAAACTAAAAGAAGCTTAAAAAAAGCATATATAATGTGTTGTTTAGTGCAAAAGTGTACAATGCATAATCAGGTTTGCGATGCCTGCAGGCTAATGGTTCTAGCTTTCTTGTTTCTGTAATGTCCCTTCTTGGGATCTTTCTGATTTCTGCCCTAGAATAACAATTCCAGCTTAAGTCTAAGGAGGTAATTCATTTTCAATCCTAACTATAAAAATATTATCAAATGTAATACACGATTTAAGATAAATCTGGTTTAGGTCCTACAATAATATTAATAATCACTAAGTAGTAAGAATATATGATAACATCTAAATTTACAAGCATTAACATTAAATATTAAGATTTCATGATAACATATAAATCCACATAAACCAAAATACATCAATAGCATTAATAATTATTCCAAGGCATATTCCTATAGTAACCGTATTAGGAATTCATTGGAAATGTTTGCAAACTGCAATCTCAAGGATGGTTGTCCTTGTATTGTGAGAGCATGGGTGGATTCTCATCCATCCATCTCGGGGTGGCGTACTTGAGAAGACCTTCAAGCCCAGGAGCACTCATCCGCCTCTCGATCCATGAACATGGTAGTATATTAGGGCCACTCCATCCCTCAGTCCACCTTGGAGGTGCACCATCCCCTTTGATCAAGCCTAGGAGCACTCATTCGCCTCGTAGCCCACGAGCATGGTAGACGAGCATGGTAGGATCTCTAATCCATCCATCTTGGGGTGGCATGTTTGATAAGATGCATGAAGATTGTCTTCCTCAACAAGCCTAGGAGCGCTCACACGCATCTTGGCGCACGAGCTTGCATCTTGGGGTGGCGTCGTACTTGATGAAGGAAAGGCCGGTACTTCACCTCTCGTGAACTCGAAAGGCTGGCTGTCCTTTCTATTTGCAAGCCGTTTCTAATAAATTCAAAACCGATTACTTATAAGAAATAGCTATATGAATTTGCTATTAAATACTCTTAAAAGGAAATGCAATTAAATTACTTACAATTAGCAATCACTTAATTTCTGCAAGGTATATCTATACATCTATTTATTTGTAATCTACTTTTATTTTTAAACTTTTATGACTCAATTTCCTTTTTATTTTCCAATTTCCACATTATCCCCTTGATGCCTCTACCCACTCATTTGTTCTCTCTTCTATATCTTCCATGGTGAGGAGAGTCACATCCTTTCATTGGTCATCTTACCAAGGGACACATCCTTCCACAACCAAGTGCTGCCCCTTAAACTCTTTTAATTATTAATTATTTATTTTCCTTACGGAGTCGCTGCCTTAACATCTTTCTTAACTAATTCTCACCGAACCCCTTTGAAGAGTTGTTCCTTTCATATCTCCTTGGTTGTCTCTTCCATATCTTCTTTGGTCAGCAATTTTCATTGATCTTAGATAGGCTGCGATTGGGGGAGGTTGTGATTTATGGCGGGGGCATGACAGTTTCTTGGAGCTTGCAGATTATGTCATAAAATTTTTCTCTGAAGGCCTCAAGGGTGATGATGTTAAGCTGACCCTTGTTCTTGTTGATGTTATAGCGGCGAGAGATTTCTTTCTCTCTCGAATTTAAAATATAAAATAATAAATAAATGCAAGGGGAAAGCTATTTAAATATTAATTTATTCTTTACAAAGCTGACTCAATAAAAAGATTCCTCATTTTGTAAAGTCGTCTCTCCTCATTTTGTAAAGTTGTCTCTTTTGTGAAAGAGGCCAACTCTTCATGTAAAGACGCCTTGATGTGTATATATACAAGGCGATTTCCTTTAATTTGGCAATAAAAAATTCATTCAAGACAAAATTCGCATTCTTCAAGGAGAAGTTCGCATACCTTCAGCAGATCGACATTTTGTTTCAAGAAGATCAACATTAAGGAGAATTCATAATTGCATGTATAATCACATCTAGAGAGGTGCTATCTTCTTTGGATCAGATTGGCCTAGTGTTTGGCCAAGTTGTAAAGCAGATTTCTGCTCTTTCTTTAAATATATAAGTGATATATTTGTGGCTGGGTTTTTCTCTCTCAAGGAGGGTTTTCCCAGGGTATTTGCTGTGTCGTATTGTTCATTATTTTGTTTTTGCTGCTTATCTTCATTTCTAGTCTAAAATTAACATGGTATCAGAGCAGGTTTAAGCAAGATCAGATCAGATTTGTTTAAGCAGCAAAGTCTTCTTCTCTTGTTCTCATCTAAGAGAGTCTATCTAAGCATCAAAGATGGTGAACAGAGTCAAGGTTGAAGATAGTAGGCTTGATGGTGCATCGAACTTCACCTCTTGGAAATTCAGAGTTCTTATTGCACTGGAAGAAAATGATCTTCTAGACTTCGTGGAGAATGATGTGCCCGAGCCATCCGATGAGGCTGAGAAAACTCAATGGAAGAAGAATGGCACTAAGGCTAGGAAGATCTTGATAGATTCTGTGAAGGATCACCTTGTGCCAATTATATCCAAGATGAAGATAGCCAAAGTCATGTTCGAGACTCTACAAGGCTTGTATGCCAATTATATCCAAGATGAAGATAGCCAAAGTCATGTTCGAGACTCTACAAGGCTTGTATGAGATCAACAACACCAGCAGAGCTCTTGCCTTGAGAAAACAGTTCCATCATATAAAAATGGCTAAAGGAGATTCAACATCTCCTTCTTCATGAAGATTACTGAGTTGAAAGATCAGTTATGTGCCATTGGAGATATAGTTGAAGATAGAGACCTAGTTATGTTGGCATTGAATGGTCTTCCTCAATCTTGGGAGCCCTTATCCAAAGCATTAGTGGAAGATCTAAATTGTCCAAGTTTGATCGTCTTAGAGCTGATTGCATTCAAGAGGAATCCAGGTTGGTAGCAAGAGGGAATGGGCAAAGCTCTCATAATGAAGAAAATCATGTCCTTGCTGCTCAAACTTCCAAAAGGAAAGGAAGAGAAGGGAGAAAAGGCAATTTCAAGAGGAATAGAGACAAAATATCAGATTCTGCTCCTGAACCAAAGAAGAAGGATCTCTCTCATACTCAATGTTTCAGATGTGACAAGTATGGTCACTGTGCTCGAGATTGCATAACAAGACCAAAGCAACATGCTTCTATTGCAGATGTTGATGATGTGTCACCTCAAAAGGAATCTAGAGACCACTCAGGGGGATTTCTATTCATTTCCACTCTTTCAAGCAATGTTCCAATCGACAGTGACACTTGGTTGATTGATAGTGGTGCTTCACAACACATTTCAGGATATCGAGAGCATCTTTCAGACTTGGTAGAAAGAGAAATCGACTTGCAAGTGATAATTGGAGATGATGCTTGTTATTCAGTGAAAGGTGCTGGGGCCACCTCTCTTCATCTAGATTCTGGCAACCCTCTTCATTTGAGTGATATCTTGTTTGTACCAGGAATCAAAAGAAATCTTGTCTCAATTTCAGCATTGGAGGACAAAGGGTACCAAGTTGCTTTTTAAGTTCTTGCTTGGCCTAAGAACTCAAGCATCAAAACAGCTCGTGTGATTGGTGTCTTTCAAGAGAGCCTATACAGACTTTCTATTCGTCCAATTCATGCATTATTGCATGACTCTACCAGTTTGAGTGAGCTATGGCATAGGAGACTTGCTCACCTACACTTCAGAGCTCTTCAGAGCTCTTCCATCTATGCAGAAGATGGTTACTGGTCTATCGAAGCTCAGTCAAGAGCATGATAGCATTTGCAGAGGATGTGCACTGGGTAAGAATATCAAGGGTCCTTTTCATAGTAGTGAAAATAAATCAAAAGGAATTTTAGATCTAGTTCATTTTGATTTATGTCGTCCAATGTCTGTGGCATCTTTGAGTGGATTTTGGTATTATGTGATTTTCATTGATGACTATTCTCGAAAGACTTGTATTTATTTCTTAAATTCTAAGGAGTTTGAAGAAGTACTTGATAGATTCAAAGAATTCAAGGCTCAAGTTGAAAATATGTCTGGGAAAAGGATCAAGGTTCTGAGATTTGACAATGGAGGAGAATACACTTCTGGAGGTTTCTGTAATTTCTGCATTGAGTCAGGGATCAAGAGGGAGTTCTGTGTTCCGTACAACCCTTAGCAAAATAGAGTTGTAGAAAGAAAGAATAGATCCATAGTTGAGGCAGCCAAAGCTATGATTCATGATCAAGATTTATAGACCTTCCTTTGGGCAGAAGCTTCCAAAATTGCAGTGTATGTTTAGAACCGAAGCCCTCATTGAATATTGGAAAACATGATTCCTGAAGAGGCCTTCACAGGTATGAAACCTGAAGTTAGTCATTTAAGAATTTTTGGTTGTTCTGTTTATATTCATGTGCCTAAGGATAAAAGATCTAAGCTAGAACCATCAGGCAAGAAAGGAATATTTGTGGGTTACAGTGAGTCTTCAAAGGCCTACAGGATCTACATTCTAGTGCAGAAATAGATTGAGATCAATAGGGATGTCTCTTTCGAAGAGGAAGTAGCCTTCAAAAGATCTAAAGGGTCTTACATGGAGATAGATAGTGAAGAACATGAGACACCTTAGGATATGGACATTTCTCCTGATCATACTCTTGAGATTTAGAGGGAGTCTATTGAACCAGAAGAGACTATTGATCCAGTTGATCTCATAGAACCAACTGATGGACCAAGAGATATTGCTATAGGATGAAAGAGATCTCTATGGGCCAGACAAACTATGCAAGAGGCAGAAAAGTATGCAGCTCTGTTGTGACCTATTTCACACATTGCCCCATTGCAAATGGGGACCCTCGGTGGTTTGCTCTTAGGGTTTAGCTTTGAGTGGCAATTTCATAAGCTCTGTTGCTCTAGGAATTTCATGTCAAAGTCTGGAGTCATCACCCGAGCTAAATTGAGAATTTGAGCCTAAAACTGAACATGAACGTCATAGAAGTGCTTAGAAGACCCGGTAGATGAGGATCGCCTGTGCTTTCGCTCAATTCTGACACTTCCTATTTTTTAGGGATTTTGCTTTTTTGCTTTTTGCTTTTTTCGTTTTTGGCATTTTTGGACCAATCTGGAATTTACTATTTTTAGAAAGTTGCTTTTTACTTTTTTCTATTTTTAGTAAGTTTCTATTTTTAGAAAGTGCTAGGTCTCACCTGGCAGTGGAGTCGAAAGTTTCCACTTTTAGAATTGAAAAGCAGGCAAAACTAAAGCAAAAATCTTAAAAAATCGGAAAAATCATGAGAAAAGCAAGGAAAAGTGCATGCAAAATCTGGAAAATCAATTGAAAATCTCACCTTCAAGGAAGAAAAAACAACGAAAAATCAAGTAAAAAGCTGGAAAATTATGGTGAAATTCACCTAAGTCTGGAGAGGTGCTCCCCATAGAGAAATCCAGTTGAATCATGGAAAAATCCATTTAAAATTCATTCATCAAAATGAAATCCAATTAAAATTCGTCCATTTGAAAAGTCTTGTTAAAATTCGTCCAAGTTCAAAAGAAATCCAGTTGGATGATTCAAAATTCTAGTTGGCGAATGTATCTAAAGCTGAAAATTGGCTAAGGCAAATGAAAATTCGAATTGGGACTTCAAGAATTCCATGATGAAGTCAAAATCCACTTGAAAGGATAAAAATTCTAGTTGAAAGTCGAATTTCCAAGGAAAAAATCAAAAAAATTAGCTAAGGCAAAGAGTTACCTTGGTAAAAGGAGAAAATCCAGTTGCAAAGTGGATAAGTTCACTTAAAGGTCGATTTTTCTAAGGCAAAGAGAAATTAAAATAGCTTAAGTTTTTATTAAAAACTTAACAACCAAGCAAGAAGGGGCAACTATGCTAGAATAAGGAACTATAGCTCGTTGGAAGCAATAGTTCCGGGAATTCTAGTTGGAACTATTGTTTCCCGGAACGACAACATAACCACCCGGGCAAGACCCCACCGCCCAGGGCACCAACCCCACCGACCTGTGGCTGCGCCACCGACCATATGTGCCTTACTCCACCGACCAAAGGCCCCAACCCCACCGGGCCCCCCTGCAACAAGGAGGTAGATTCTATTTGTGGGAGGATATAGAGATGGAGAGCGGACCCCATCGACCAAGGCATCCGCCACCACCCTGCAGAGGCCCTACTATTCTATGGCCCCATCGACCCGCCACCCCCACCCACCCTCTATAGTTGTTGCCTGCCGAAGGCAGCCGACCATATTGGAAATATAATGGGGGGGTGGGTCCCGAAGGGCTGCCCCACCGACCAAGGCATCCTAACCACCCTAAGGCACGCCCATGAAAAATCAAAAGGAAGATAAGATTGCTTTTTGTGTTTTAAAACAAAGCACCCAATCAAAGAAGAGGTCGACCCAGACCAATAAGGAAAGTTTTTATTATAAAGGAAGTGCTTGAGAGTTTATTTTTCATTATTCACAGGTCAAATTTTCTCACAGGCAAACTTCTCTCAGCCAAAGGCGTCCTTCTTTTCTTCTTGAGCTGCAAGTTACATTGATTCTAGAGCACAAGGTTGGATATTTTTCTTCTATTTCCAGATTTCTCAAGCAACTGCAGAGTCATAGCCGGCGAATTTGAAGAAGGAAAAAATAATTTTTATCTTGGATTTACAAAAAACTTCAGTTTTCAGCTCTAAAAGTCTAGTAAATTGTTTAAAAAATTCTTTGAATGTTCTTAAAAAAAGATAAAGGCTGGTAAAATTTCATTTTATTAAAATTTATTCTCCAACCAGCCTAGGCAATCGAGTTCTAGAATTTTTAATTAATTTATTTAAATATTCTCCAGCCATAAAATCGCCTTCTTTGCAATTTGTGAAAATTTTCTAACTTCGAGCTTCGTATAGGCGCAATGTCTACTTCAAAGAACGTAGGAGGTGGAGTTAGAAAGATCCAAGTGAAAGAAGTTCTCAGGGAATTCTATCCAGAATCTCAACTGTCATCGAAATGGAAAAAAGTAGCGGATACTAACTTCGAGCAATTCAATGCGATTCAGCACAAGAAAAGGATGTTTGGCACTCAGCATGAAATGCCCACGCCTATTGCAACCAACATGGTTAAATGCGGACTTCACCAAGTAGCAGGATTTCCACCTGCAGTTCAGTGCAGTGAGTTGATAGTTGAGTGCACCAAAAGATACAATCCACAGACAAGATCCATTAAAGCATCTAATGGGATCACTTTGGCATACTTCACAGAAGATTCAGTCAAAGAGGTGTTTGGTATTCCTCGTCGTCACAAAATGTTGAACAGGACCCAAGAGGAATCACAAACCATGTTTGATCAGGCCAAAGAATCTTGTATGGATATAATTAATTCCAACTGGGTTAAGGAACCGAAGCGGCATCGTTCTAAGCTGCCTAAGAGATTGATTTGCACAGATTTTAAGGAAGAATACAGTGACATGATCCACATGCTGAACAGGATTATGGGTACTTCTCAGGGAGCTTTCTTCGAAGTGTGGATGTTTTCATACATAAAGGAGGTCGTATTAGGAATGGAAGCAATAAATTGGGCTAAATTAATAAGTGACAACATTGATTTCCAGTTAAGAAACTTGGAGAAGACCAAGACTTTCTACATGAGTTCCTACATAGTCTACATCCTGGTCCGATTTACCAAATATAAAGGATTGATTTGCAAAGGGGAAGTTGGACTTCGAAATAACCAGTTCAAAGCATATGATTGTTACCCACAGCTACAGTTGCATTATAAGGACAATTATAAGATAATCAATGACGCCTTCCTCATGTATATCACTCGATTGCTTCAAGGAGGAATTCAAAAAAGGTTATCTAAAGAGGCTATGGTGTTGATAAATTCGGATCTTGGTTCATCCAATTTCCGACCTTTACATACATAAGAGTTCATGGATTCCCAGATGCTCCGTATAAACTCCCTCGGTATCCAACGAACAAGATTATTATGCTTGAAGTTGCAAGGTAGTTGGCACATGTGGATTCCATTTAAGGGAAAAAGAACAAACAAGGAGTGGATTTTTCTGTTGCAATTGGGAAAATGCTAGAAGTCTGCCCCTCATTGCAATCGGCCAAGGCAGCAAAATTAGAGTTACAATTTTATAAGTTTGGCACATATAAACCGAGGTCTGATTATGATCCATATTTGAGAGTTCACGGGAAGAAGTCCCTTCATGTTATGCAGATTGAAGACTATTGGTCTAACTTGGTGGACGAATATGGAGTCAGGAAGAAGATGTGGTCTAGAATTCCAATAGACCTTGTGAAAAAGTGTGACTTATTCCCCGTTCCTGACCAAGTAAAAGACAATGGAGAATACGTGCATCCTCAATTTGAACAAGAAAAGAACAAGCCTATCTTGTTGCCCAACTGGACACAACTTGAGTTGACTGATTTAAATGTATTGATGAAGGACATTGTAGCTTACTCTAGGGAATGGGTGGATAATCAGATCAGCAGATTAAGAAAAGAAGGAATCTCCCTTACCTATGCCACATTGAGCAATGAAAAATGTCAAGGAAATGTAGATTAACACAAAAATCCAGCTTGATGACATGTCTTCTCTTTTGACCTTTATGGATAGCTTTCGGAAACAAGAAGGTAGATGGGAAAATACTTTCACTCAGTGTCTTGAAACCTTGGACATAATGGGAGTGCAGCTGGATTCTATGCCAAACATATCAATGGAGGAGCTCGATTTGGTGTTAACAAAATTTCTTGCATTTGCAGCTAGGGAGCGTGCCAAGGGGAATTGCATTTTGGATTCCCACTTGCTCGAGTAATTTGCAAGGTGTCATTATTTTCCACACTCCAAGTGGCTCGTCCTACTTGTGCCATGTGTCCATGAGTTAGTTATGCTTTTTAGGGTTAGGGTTTCTTGGATTAATCTTGGCCATTGATCTCAAATCAATTTGGGCCGTTGCTTTGTAATTGGGGTGCCTATATAAACCCCATTCATTTCATTCATTCAGGGAGACTTGTGAAATTGTTGCTACTAGTGCTATTCAAATAATGATTTGATTCATAGTTGAGCATTTGTTATTTTGAGAGCTTGCATGGTTTCATATTTCTTCAATAAAGTAAATTAGTTTCAACATTTTTTAGATGAATGAAAGATTGATAGTGTTGAAAATAGTGAAATTAGTTCATACCTTTTTCAATTGAATGATTTTCAATTTGATGTGCAAGGTTAGTCTGAACTTTGAAATTGTTTAACTTGAATTCTATTACCTATATGCATTGTTCGAATTGATGGTGGTATTGTGTAATAGGACATCATTCGTAAATCCCATTGAAGATTGCACCATCTTTGTCTAGTTGTAGTCATCGTACTTGGCAAAGCAAAGATTGGTTTAAATTTCACTATCCAACATTTGTCTCTTAAGTTCATAGGAGTAGTTTAGCATAAGTCTAGTTTCTAAACCCTCATCCCTTTTCCTTTTTTTTCAAAATTGGAAACCCCCAAAATAAAAGAGCATTCAACATCAAATCTATCTAAATCCCTACTTTTGAGTAATTTGTTGTCCAAGGTCCCTTTGTGATACCAGCATATCACATCATCCATTGAGCTTGTCCATCCCCCAACTTACGAAACATTGGAATTACCGTATGACCTTTCTAGCAATCTTAGCATACAAGGTAGTTTTTCAAGAGAGGATAGAGCGTCTTTGGACTCTTTGTTCTAGAGTGTTCGGTGTGTCATAAAACACGCATCAACAAGCTCCTCGTGGCACCTTTAGAGAAAGCAAGAGACCGCAAAAGTTTCCAGGCTATGTGGCATTGATGAGTCACATCATTGAGTCTGAGCCTTCCAGTTTTGAGGAGGCATCCAATTAGTAGGTATGGAGAGATGCTATGATAGAAAAATATTAGTCCATCATCAAGAATGATGTTTGGGATATTGTACCAAAACCTAAAGGGAAATCAGTTGTGTCTTCCAAGTGGCTCTTCAAAATCAAGCATGCAATTGATGGTAGCATTGAGAAGTACAAAGCAAGATTTGTGGCAAGAGGATTCTCTTAGAAGGAGGGAATAGATTATGAGGAAACATTTGCTCCTGTTGCTCGATATACATCTATCGGGACTATTATTGCTATTGCATCAGCTAAAGGCTGGAAGCTACATCAAATGGACGTAAAGACTGCATTTCTTAATGGTGTGATTGAAGAAGTGTACATTGAGCAACCAAATGGTTTTGTGATTCATGGGAAGGAGTCTCATGTATGCAGATTGAAGAAGGCATTGTACGACCTTAAGCAGGCACCTCGTGCATGGTATGAAAGGATTGATCGATATTTGATGAGCTTGGGATTCTCCAAGAATGATGCAGATTCCAATCTTTACTTCAAGGTAGTTGATGGTGAGGCTTTAATATTGGTTCTTTATGTTGATGATTTATTTCTCACTGGAGCAGAGTATCTCATTGTCAAATGCAAGAAAGAGTTAGCATTCGAGTTTGAAATGAAGGATCTTGGTATTATGCATTACTTCCTGGGACTGGAAGTGTGGCAAAGACCCAATGAAATTATCTTAAGTCAAGGGGAATACACCACAGACATCTTGAAGAGATTTGGGATGATGGATTGCAAGTCCATGTCTACACCTATGGAGACAAACTTGAAGAAGTTGAGTGACTTTGTAGCTAGTTTAGATTTGGTAGATCCCACCATGTACAGACAGTTGATTGGATCATTGATGTATCTAGTCAATACTAGACCAGACATTTGTTATGCGGTGAGCGCTCTCAGTCAGTTCATGTGTGAGCCAAGGCAAATTCATCTAGTTGCAACATAGCATATCTTGAGATACTTGCGTGGCACAGTGGGATATGGCTTGAAATATACTTCCTGTGAAGACCTGAGTTACGAGGCTATTCTGATTCTGCTTGGGCCGGGAGTGTAACTGATAGGAAGAGCACCTCTGGATGTTGCTTCAATTTGGGGTCTGCCATGATTTCTTGGTGTAGCAGGAAGCAGACTTTTGTGGCACTAAGCACTGCAAAGGTTGAATATATTGCAGCATGTGTAGCAGCTCGAGAAGCAGTGTGGCTTCAAAAGCTCCTTGTAGGATTATTTGGGCAAACATTGGAGCCAACTATGATTCATTGTGATAACCAAAACTGTGTGAAGCTCTTTGTCAATCCAGTGTTTCATGATAGGACAAAACATGTGGAGATCAAGTATCATTGCATCAGAGATATGGTGCCGAGGAAAGCAATTCAACTCAATTATATTTTCACTGATGATCAGACGACTGATATTCTCACCAAGGCTCTCTCCAGAGTGAAGTTTGCACATTTTCGAGACAAGCTTGCAGTTGTGGAGAATGTTGCCCTTGCTGAGAGGGAGATTCAGCATCAATGATCCTTGCTATAATGCATATTTCTTTGAGACAGAGAAATATGAGGTGAAAGCCCTCATCCATCTTTGAGACGGAGATGTGGTTCTTTCCACACATGGGAGTAGCCATGGTGGATGTCATGTTAAGAGACTCCATGACAACATCACGTCGAAAGACTCCGTGATGAACCCTTTGTACTTGTGTCTTTCCGCACATGGGAGTAGCCATGGTGGACGTCATGTTGAGACTCCATGACGACATCACGTTGAGAGACTCTGTGATGGGCACTTGTGCACATGTTTCTTTCCACACATGGGAGTAGCCATGGTGGACGTCATGTTGAGTGACTCCATGACGATATCACGTTGAGAGACTCCGTGATGAACTCTTTTTCACAAATGTTTGTAGCCATTGTGGGTGTCATGTTGAGAGACTCCTTGTCATGGATATCTAGAAAGATATCTCCCTAGCTAAGAGGGAGTGTTGATGTTATAGCGGCGGGAGATTTCTTTCTCTCTCGAATTCAAAATATAAAATAATAAATAAATGCAAAGGGAAAGCTATTTAAATATTAATTTATTCTCTACAAAGTCGACTCAATAAAAAGACGCCTCATTTTGTAAAGTCGTCTCTTTTGTGAAAGAGGCCGACTCTTCATGTAAAGACGCCTTGATGTGTATGTATACAAGGCGATTTCCTTTCATTTGGCAATAAAAAAATCATTCAAGACAAAATTCACATTCTTCAAGGAGAAGTTCGCATACCTTCAGCAGATCGACATTTTGTTTCAAGAAGATCAACATTAAGGAGAATTCATAATTGCTTGTATATTTGCATCTAGAGAGGTGCTATCTTCTTTGCATCAGATCGGCCTAGTGTTTGGCCAAGTTGTAAAGCAGATTTCTGCTCTTTCATTAAATATACAAGTGATATATTTGTGGCTGGGTTTTTTCTCCCTCAAGAAGGGTGGTTTTCCTAGGGTATTTGTTGTGTCATATTGTTCATATTGCAATACTATTGCAATGAGTTTTGTTTTTTTTAGTTAATTAGTTATTAATAAGTTAGCTTTCAACCAATCAAAAACAATAATTTTTTTTTGAAAAAAAATTAAATTAAATTTTGTAAAGCGAACTTGCAAAATATTTAATTTTATAAATTATAAAATTATTGTTCATCAATATGATTGGCTAAGAAGTTTTGTGTGTTATTGGAGGATTTTTAGGAAAAGTGAAAATGAACTATTATTTTGCCTAGTTTTGAGAACTAAGAACTATTATTTTGCCTAGTTTTGAGAACTAAGAACTATTATTTTGGCTACATTTGAGAACTAAGAACTATTATTTTGCCTAGTTTTGAGAACTAAGAACTATTATTTTGGCTACATTCAACCATTGTTTATATAACTTTCATCATTATTGCACAAAACTGTTATATAAATTTTATGTTTAAATAATAATTATTTAATTCTTTCATATACTTATACTATATAATCATTTCATTTTATTTAATATAAAATAATTTAAAAAATTCATTTTAAAATTTATATTATATAATCAATAAATTTTATTTAATATAATATAATAAATTTATAGTGTATTATACATATTATTATGTAACATTATTATTAGATAAATTTTATATTTATATAAATATCATTTTATTTTTTTTAATTATCTTATACTATCATTTGAATGTTTTTTTTATATTTATAATATCTTTATAATACGTTTTATTTTATTAATATAAACATGCATTATCATACAATTTACATTATAATGTTAATTATTTATATAATTATAATAAAAATTAATTAATGTGACATTTTTAAATATTATGTTAATACTATAATTAACAAAATTAACATTTAGTTTTATTCACATTAACAAAACTTATATTTATTTTTATTAAATTTAAAATACTATAATTAAAATACTATAAAGGCAAGTACTAGCCACTACGTGGCACTTGTTTTGTTTTTGCTGCTTATCTTCATTTCTGGTCTAAAATTAACAGTTCTCCCAACCAATTCTTGCATATTCTGGAAAGTTCAGGTTTAACATCTTTGGATGCAATTCTGCATCACCAAAGGAGCAAATGGGCATAGACTATATTACTGTATCACATCTTTACATTCCAGAAATTTGTATAGCTTTTGTTAACATGTCTTCAAGATGCTACATTTTGTTAGACAAAGCTAAGGAAGGAGGAATGGATGTCATTGGCAATTACGTGTTTTGAAATGGGCATGGACCTAAAGAAAGCAATTTTTACTCTGAAGACCATTTTGATCTGGTCAAGTTTGTGAAGTTTGCTTTTTAGGCAGGGAAGGCTTTATGTGAATTTGGATGCTCCTCTATTTTCGGCAGAGGTAGAAAATGAGTATGGTGATATGCAAATTAATTATGGAGAAAATGCAATGCCATATGCAATTTGGGCAGCAAAGACGGCCCTATCTCAGAAGTAGGAATAGTGATGATGTTATATTCAAATATAAATGCTCCACTACAAAATGAAGCCCATGGCTAGGATATATGATAGGCTTCATTCAATGTTGAGAATCAAATTTGAAGGTCACTAGAGGAGGATCCTGCAGGCCAAAGTGCAGACTTGGGCTTTATTTAAAAGAATAAGAGCCCACCTTGTTTGTTTAAGAGAAGGGACACTTAGCCATTGTCAACTTCTTAAATCTAATGGTCCTCACACTTTTGAAGAATTTAAAAGGGATGTGCTAGAGCAAAATAGTGCAATTGGTCAGTATTGTTGACTTAGAAAAGTATGGGTCGTAACTGTGGTATGTTAAATCAAGGGCAGAGATAAAATAAAGTTGTGCTATATTAAAAATAGTGCCCACATTTTAAAGCTGAAGTCTTCCCACAAGTTGAATAAATAATATAAAACCCGTATGAGTTAATAGTAAGCTTTGGAGTCAAATTAAAGCCAAGAGCCTTCAGCCACTATAGATCAATGCATATCGAATGGCCCCCACTTTTTGCAAAGTGTTTGCAAGAGTTGTTAGAGGTAAATTAGCACCATTGGCTGGAGGATGGCATGAGAGGGTACTGCGAGCTACATGGACCCATCTCAATGGTTGGAAAACATAAAGAAACTTGAAAGTAAAATAAAGCTTGCAGGCTAGCAGTTGTATATAAAAGCCTTGCCTTATTAATATAGCACAAATCGAAAACCTGTTGCTTGTCAAATGAGTCCTCAAATTAAATATAAGCCTTCATCTTATTTATTTTAAAACAATGAGCTCACAGGAAAATAAAAGAAAAAGTCAGTGCCAAGATACTAAACTAGGGTTTGGCATTGTTAAAAACAAAGTGACCTTGCAGACAATTGAAAGTTTCACTGAAGGAGTTGATTTTATGCATATTAATTGCTCCACTTCAAACTGATTTTCATAGTTGACAGAACAGTAATGGAGCAGTTATAACATTTATTCATTTGCAGTTGTGGCACCATTGATTGCTAACAGTTTGAATTCTTTTTCCTTATCAATTCTGGAGGTTCTCCTAAGTTCAAAGTCTTATTCTTGTAGGGCTTCCCATTGCTGATGCGCTCTGCATGATGCTGAAATTGCAAATGCATTCGTGCCAATATCTAAGCTTCTACAACTTTTGGCACATCTAGTGGGATAGAATCCAAGGCTTCGGACTTAAGTTTTGTTCCATAAAACAAAAGTTTTAATTCTAAATTCTGTAATTTTGGTGGAGAATCATAGAAAAATCTGCCCCGAGGAGCATACGCCATCCACTTGGCAACTCTACTAGCTACAATATTCTATTTCTTTGTTTGAAAAGATCATGCATGACCCTCAACTCGATCATTTTCATCCTTAAATGTGGTCACCAATCCTAGAAATTTGCCTTTTGTGGCTTCGAATTTTGCTGGACAGTTGTAACTGCAACAAGGGAATCCCATTCCCAAATCAGGTTTAAGAGCATTGCCTGATTTAAATGGAGATGACTATGTCTCCCATTGACCACACTTCATATGTAGCAAATTTTTGTGCAATATGCATTATTGTAGCTTCGGATTTGGCTCTTAGATTGTTGGCTTCATCTCTCAAGGGAAGAGCATTGGATTGGTTCAAAGATTGGCACCTTCTTCCATTACAGACTGGGATCAACTCGGAACTTTGTTCCATGAACAGTTGAGGGAAAAGGTGGGCAACCTGTCATTGATCTAGCATCTCACCACAGGAATAAGAGCTTTTGTGGAGCCCATACGTGCTCTCAAGTTCAGATTCAAAAGGACATGGGAGAGAATACCTATGGATGTCCGTCCTTTACCAGATTTGGTTTTTTGTTACTGTCTAAAAGCTTTTGATCTTTAAATTGCCTTTATAATCCAATTTTTAGGCGGTAGAACCCTTTGAGAAGCTTGTAGTATAACTATATTGTTTTTCTAATGAGTTCATAGCTTTCAAAAGGCAGCTTGTTATCCCAAATATATCAAGGTCTTAGTAGGAAAATTAACTATGGTCCTCAACTTGCTCCAGTGGACTGGAATTAGTCAAATGCATGCTCTTCACATGCTTCAACATGCCCTAGAATAGAAAATCATCATGTGGTGTAAAGTCAAGTTTTCCTCATAGGAGATGAGTGTGCAAACAATAGCATTTTTTGCCAAAGTAAGAAAAGAGAAGATATTGCAACTGTACTTTCAGTTTTTGTAGCAGAGAATGTTCATTCTTGGTATGTAGAAGATGTGAGTTCAGATTAAGACTCTTTGCCTTCTACAGAGGAGCTGATTTTACAGGGAATTCTTGTGGAATCTTCAGAGTTTGAAGATGATTGCAGCAGTATGTGTCAGAGAGAATCTACCTTCATGAAGGAGAGCAGATCAAGGACCTGTTTTCTATCTTCCAAAGAGGTATGTTCTCCATGTTGATGAAGAGATGGCTTTAGCACAAGGTTCTGGCTTTGGTTTAAAACCCCTTTCTGAGGCTATTGAAGAGGGGGCTGCTGATGAACTTTTGGATACAAAGAAGATGGATCTATTTTTCATTTTGAGGGAGGGATATAGTCTTCTTTTGGATGAGGTGGAACACATGTACGTAGGGTCTAATTGAAGCACCGAGAAGCCATATTTTTGGAAACCTGTTATTTTGCAACCACAGTGGTATTCCATTGAGGTTCAAGATACTTATGGGAAGTGCAGTCCACTTCAAGCCAAATATTGGCATTCCCAAAAACAATGAGAACAAAAAACAGGAGTATTCAATCAATAGTTTTAAGCTGCTACACATGCTTTATTGGAAGCATGAGCAAGAGCTTCAGCTCCTAAAATTTCCTTCCTATCCCTTGCCTGGTGCAAATTGGCATTCCAATAATGATGGATGGCAGAGTAAATGAAGGATACAGTCAGCAGAGCACAAGGAAGCAAAAATGTATAAATTTTTGCTATTTTTCTTTTTACAAATTACAATTTGTCTGGTTGATTCTGTTTTAAAATTGATATTGTGGAGTATTATGGTCAAGAGAGGCAGCTACTTCTCCATGCCTGTGGATGGGTTGTTTGAGTAGGTTGCTGGCAGTGTTAGGCTTTTGTTTTGCAAATAAGTTGTTGCAACGTAAAGTAGTTTGTTTTTGCAAATAAATGCTTCCAACAAGATGAGAGGTAGTGGATCAGTCATGGCAGAATGTAGGTATTTTTGCAGTTTGGATTGGAAGGGTGTTGTATCTCTTCTTCTTCTCTGCTTGACTTCATGCCCAATGGATTAAGACTACTTGCTTTTGGGTTTGTTCATCTTCAATATGCTAAAGATTCTTTGTGAGTTGCCAGAGGCCCAGAACTGTAGTGAGAAAATTGCATTCCAATGCAAAATTAGGATTGTGAGGCCTGTAGACTTATGGTTCTAGCTTCCTTGTTTCTTGGAGCCTGCAAATTATGTCTTTGAAATATTCTCTGATGGCCTCATGGGTGATGACATTAAATCAGCCCTTGTTGACAAGGGATCTCCCAACCAATTCCTACATATTTTGGAAAGTTCAGATTTCAAATCTTTGATATCCTAACCAATTCTTACATATTTTGGAAAGTTCAGATTTCAAATCTTTGGATGCAATTCTGCCTCACTGAAGGAGCAAATGGGCATTGACTATATTACTGTATCACATCTTTCTATTTCAAAAGCTTGCATTACTTTCTTTAATATGTCCTCAAGTTGCTAATTTCACGATATGCATGAACCTAACTAAGGCAATTATTACTTTGAAGAGCGTTTTGATCAGGGCAAGTGAAATGTCCCTAGTTATGGAGCCTTGGCAATTTTCTGATTATACATAAGCCTTAAAAGCTAAATATTTTTCCTTTATGCTATTGTTATTTTATGTTTGCTTACGTAAGCCTTAATAGGGAGCATAAAATGTAAGCTAAAGCTAAGGTTAAAATATTACAAAGAGACTTATGGGCCTCACAAATCAAAAGGGGTAAGTTGAAAAGAAAATTCTTTGTGGATAAAAGGCTATGCCAACGATTGATAGCCCATTTAAAGATTTTGGCTTCAATAATTTAGGCTTCTTATGCCTTTTGTTATTGTTTATTATATTCAAATCCACACTTTCGTATAAACTTGTGCTCGTATGAACACCATACATGGGAAGTCTGTGAATGTGGGACGCGGTCTATAGGACAACCATTGAAAGTTTAGAAGTTGGCTCTTAATTGGATTTTCAGTAAGTCCTTTCAACAATTGCAAGGGAAAAGAGAGAAGGAAACTAAAGAAAATACATTAAATAAACTACTCCAAGCAAACAACTGGAGCTATTTATTGAATGAGACAATTATTTCCTAACCACCATATATGCACATCATTAACAAATAGAATTTGAATTTTAAGCATTCATAACATGTGTAAGAGGCTTGTTAAATGCATAATCAAAAGAGGAATAAGATAAATAATGACTTCATATATTAATCATTAATGGTGAATAGTTACACATACATGAATAAGTAGATCAACATCAGACAATTGAGGGCTACTAAAATTAGAAAATATATAAGAAGATATTAAGTTTGTAGAGCTCACATAGCATGAGCATTTCTAGTACATTACAAGAAACAATTGAATGTGGAGCTCTTATTTATACAAAATAAAGTGCCTAGAAAAACCAAAAATTGAGCAAGACCACTATGCTAAGAGAAGAGTGCTCATAAATTTGCATGCATGACCACCACATAACCATGCTTTGACTTGCTTTGAAATGAGCAGACCCTTGAATTCTTTCTTGAGAATTGATGATGACGACACTGAAACTTTGGCATGATGCTCCTTACTCCTTGCAAATAATTGTTGGATAAACAATCCTTTGGATGTAGGACTTGCTTAAAACATAAAATGGATGTGTCGGGCCAATAGTGTTATGTCCCTTCATTCAACTCTTCATGGGGTAGACAAAAATACCCATTTCCTAACTCCATCATTGCCCTCAATTCCACTTTGTGCCTATATCCTTCAACTCCATCTCCCATGCGTCCACTTATGACCCTTGAAATTTCTGAGTATGGAAGCATATTAGATTCACCAAGCCTATGTAAGTCATTGGAGTTACGGGGTTCCCCCTCTTGCTATGCCCTCCTCTACTTTTGTCAGAGTATCAAGCACCCCTTCTATCATGTCTTCGGGCTATTCCCCACTTTCACTTACCCCCCTATCAGAATTTCTGAGTTTCGCATGTAGTCATCCCTCACCACCAATCCTCAATCCTCTACATGCCACAGTTGGGATGTCAGGCTCCTTCCCTTTGTCATACCTCACCTTCAAACCTCAATTTCCGACTAAAGGCACGATCCACGAGTCAACCCTGACATTCAAACCTTGACATTCTTGCCATTTTCCATTATCCATCTCCACCTACCACCCTGCACATCAGTGTGTAGAATGACAACTTGATTTCTTGTGGGATTCCACCTAGCAATGACAGTTGATCCCATGCTTTTGAAGCTAAACCATGTGGACTTCCAGCATGGCATACCCTGAGGATGCCAACGATTGCCATTTAGGTGGTAGTTAGGGTTTCAAACGCATAGGGACTCCTCACCATACTTGCTAAGGATAGTTGCAGGTTGTAGGGGGTCTTCCTTAACACCTTCCAGGCTTGTTTCTACATTGGAGGACACCATTTTCGTATCAATACGAAGGGAGATGGTGCTCAATAGGTACAAGAAGCCATTTTCACATACCGGGCCTAGAATGGAGACCATTGTGTAGCTTTTAATACTCTTCGAGAGTATCTTAAGATTGTAGAGACAGAATCAAGAGGCCATCATGAAAAAACCATAGACAAACCCTACCTAGAAATCACAGTGAGCACTTGTTGTTTAGGCGTCTAGATTTGAGCACAAAAACCCATGGGTTTGTGGAGATCAAAGGATGAAATCCTTGTAGATCTCATGTTGGAGGATGGAAACCCTTTGGTTTAAGGAGCAGTCTCACTCAGAGGTCATGTATGAGCTTTAATGGTGGTGGCTCTTCATCGACATCAAGGTGGTTCAATTCATAGGTGACCTTGGGAGTAAGCCATTGTATTTCTTGCTGTGTTACAGTTGTGCAACCACTATTTTGATTATCAGGGCCTACTTTTGTATTTTTTGTGCTGTTGCTGTTGTAGCTACGTTTTGTAAAAGGGTTCAATCATTTTTAATTTAAATGAGGAGTTCTACAATCTTGTCTTGTTTGTGAACTTGATTTGTAAATTTGGGTATGGTTGTTATTGAAAAATCATGATTAAATTTGGTTTGCTAAGTCTAGTAAATATATTTAAAGCTACAATTTATCTCTAATGGTGAATGTGACTTGCAGTATTAGGGTTTAATGTTATTTTCACATAGTTCTAGAGAGTTTCCTGATAGGGGGAGGCGGGGACGTGGGGATGGGTTTCGGGGATGGGGGGACCAAGGGCCTAAGTTTGGGGATGACACGGGGACTGTGGCGGGGTGGTAGCAGGGCATTGAAATACATATAGTACTTGAAAAAATAGTTATAAAAAGATGTATAAGTATAAGAATTAATATTATTCATCTTGGAGACAACTAGGAGTCCCTTAGACATCTTGTGGACACCTCAACGCCCTTGAAGTCCTAGCGGCATCTTGGAGACGGTGACGCTCATGGTGGGATGGTGGCGTTGGTGGTGAGCTAGTGGGGGGACGTTCCCCCCAAGTTCCCAAGTCTCTGAGATAGGGACGTCTAGAAAATGTGGGGTTTTTTGGGGGGGACGCGTCCCCGTGGAACACTGTATTTTCACGAATGTAAGGTTTTGACTAAATATCTAGCCTAAAATATGTTTGTCCAAGACCAAGTATATGTGTTGAAGGTTTTAATATTTCCAGTAATATTCAGCTCGAGGCATTACAAGTAGTGCAACATTATCTTCTAATAGGCTTGACCTTACCTTTGGAATGTGGTGACTGTCAGATGCATATCGTTGGTGGAAAATTGGATGGTGTGGAAGGCTAACTGGTTGGATCAACCTTTGCCCTTCTTCAACCAATGGTGCGATGAAATTTTATTGTCAATCCTACAACTAATTGGAGATGTGTGGGCTTGCTATGGTTCTTACTCACGTTATGACCCTTTTTCTTAGTTATATATTCATTGGAATAATGGAAGGGGCCACCAAAAGGCTGATGTGGATGCATGGGCCAATAGCGCATCAGTATTAAGTTTTCAGACTAACAACTTGAATACAATGCGTTGTCCATTGATCTTAGAACAGATTGAACGGTTCCAAAATGTTTTGCTATATGCTTCTCTTAGATGTAGCCGGAAAAATGGGGGGACCCACAAGTTACAACATATAAGCATCAGCCAATGGGACAATGGTATGTTATTGTCAGATTGACAATGTCTTGAGATGTGGAAACCTACCATGTGGCTGAGCTGATCACCATTCTTTGGCCTTTATATTGTGTGAATGAAAGGGCCTGCTTGGCTGATGTGGAAATATTGGCCAATGGCACATCAACATTAAGTTGTTAGATTGACAACTTCAATATGATGTGCAGGCCATTGATCTTAGAATAGATCGAATGGCACCCTACTGTTCTAGCATATGTCTTCAGCCCTTAAAAGATACTCTTCGTGAAAGCACATCTTTGTGCTGAAAGCCGAAAACCTTAAAGGGAAACCACTAGATGCCTAGGATGGATAAGATCTGTGAGAACTTTAGACCCCACCAAACTTAGGCAAGAACATACAAAAACATGAACTTTGCTGAAAGGAGGCCGGGGTGACACAAGAAATGGCTGACAATATCTTGCTTGTTAAGGAGAAACCAATTGGTTTGATTTGAGCATGAACAGCGAATGCTCTAGAGTTATAAGAAAGATATTTTGTGGGCTTTTGTGGAGTGTTGATGAAGATGATCCAAATAGATTTTGCAGGCCCTTTTGATGGCGCATATTTATATTTAATATAAATAAATCAGCAAAGCATCTCTGCTTTGCGGAAATCGTTTCTATTACAAAGTATGATTTTTCTTGTCTAGATGGCTGTTTTTCTTATTTCAGCAGCTCTTTTGACCTTCAAACAATTTTGCTCATGTGTATATTCAATTTTTTTTGATACTATTTATAATTTTTCCCTCGACATTGATTTTTATGTGGATGGTTTAATGCCTTTATCATAAGTAATTTATTGTATCTACCTTGTTGCATATTTAGGTTTGTAGATAGTTTCTGCATATCTTGTTCTAGCAAGAATGACTCACATTTTATTTTGGTGCGTCACCCTCTTACTTCAGCATTTAATGTATTTTTCTCCTTCCTTTTCACACTAACAATTTAGATAGCACTAAAATAGGCTATCTGGCCCAAATCTGTAGGTTGCTTTGAGTTTGAAATACTTTGAGCTTCCCATTTGTACATTTTGGTTGTGGGTGCATCGATCGGTTAACCAGAAGTGTCCACAGTTCCATAAGAGATATTCACAATACTAGAATAATGGGTAGTGGTAGGGAGAGGATTTTGGGGAGTTGGCCGAACAAGAGAAACTATAAAGAGAAAGAAAGAAAAGAACCTAAAAATAAACTTTCATTAAGTAATTAATTAACTGGTAAAAAATAAACTAATTGTCAAAAAAATTAAAATTAGGAAAAAATTAACTGATTGACAATCAGTTAATTTTTTTGATTAATTAATTACTGTATTAATCAACAGAAGACTGAAAAAAAAGGGAAAAAGGGAAACAACCACAAACAGCAAAAAGTAATATCCTTAGTAATTAATAATTTAACTAATTAATTACTAAAAAATAGTTGCATAATGTTTCTTAAGCTATTGTTTAGTAAATTGATTAATTATTTAATTATGTAATTCTGACTCATCAATTAGGTATGTAATAGTTTTTAAAGTAATAGTTTAGTTAATCAATCAATTTGAAAACATAGCATCTTTAAATCAATATACAATAATAAATTATGGATAAGTTAATTAAAAATGAAGACACACTTAAATGAGAAGAAGCATTAAAACTAGCGGGTAATTTTTTGGATGAGAGGTTTCCATGACTTGCTTAGCTTGAAACTATTATCGGTATTCTGGTTCCTAGGCCTCTTCTTGATCTCAATTGCCTCTCTGATTCCCCTGTATTTCCATCACCCTTCGAAGGCCCAAATTTTCACATTCTTAATGTTGATTGGGTTGTTAGTTTTGTGTTCATGTTTGGCTAAAGCTGATTGCTTAGTTTTTCCTTGGTATAAGTCTTGGGTGTGCTCTTTAATTCATTTCTTGCCAATGTAAGGAACCTCACATATACAAGGAATTTCGCATAGGCCTTTCCCTAGTTTTGGATCCAGGAGCATATGTGCATCTGGCTTCTGGATATTGTGACTTTCTCGAGGCTTAATTAATATATATAGACAGAAAAAAGTTTATCTTGACATAAATTTATGGCTAAACTTAGTTTGGTCACCCAAACATGATTTTGAAGAGGCTTCCATCACAGTCTACCTTAGTAGGTCACTATAAAACACACTAATGTTCTTGGTCAGCTTTTCCAGACAGAAAATTGCAGTTTTGCTTTCTGTTTTAGTTTTTTACTTCCTAGGATAATAGATCCATTACACTTATAAATCAGTTGATATTTTGCTAATACCACCACACAACAAACACTTAAATGTCAGGGTTTGCATTCAATATTACCATAAGATTAACTCTATAAGATAGATGTGTGTGATGCGAATGATGCGAATTGCAAAGATGTGAGGTGCAAATTTGTGCAGTGCAGTGCGAGCTTTCATGTGTTAGATTACTAGAAGTAGTGAGCAGAAGGTGTCTACAATCTTCAGTGAGACTGCGAAGGTGCTGGTGATGTTGTGGTGGGCTTTTTGTTGCATTGAGATGGATTTCTCATTGTAATACTCTTCTCTATCTTCTTTTCTATTTTGGTAGTGAGCCTTTGGCAGTGAGCCCTTTGTAATCGGTGTTGATATTACTTTATATTGTGAGCTAATCCTCACCATGGTTTTTCCCTTCTTGGGTTGTCCACGTAAATCTGGTGTTTCTTTGTGCATAGTGTTGATTTGATTCTGTTTTTGTTATCTGCTTTCATGATAAATCATTCTAACAGATTAAGGGATAATTGAATTAATGTGGAACTGAATGTTTGTGAGGGTTTTGAAGTTTTAAGGTACAACTGATTTACATCCCCACCCCTCAGTTGTTTTGTGTATTCAACAATTGGTATTAAAGCCTGGGTCATGGGTTTGAACCCCTTGCTTGCGCTAAGGGGTATTGTTGCAAGGTGTGCGCCCATGGTCTCCTTGTGTTGTGCAGCGCAACGCTTGGGTTTGTGACATGGCTTAACCGCCTCTTGTGGATTCATTAACTGTGGCGGTTGTATCGGGCATTAACATGTCGATCTTTTGGTGCAATGGCAACCATTTGTGCAACATTACAAACTTGAAAAGATTTTTAGATTGGAAGAGAATGGCTAGTCCTTCTAGCATATAATGCGCATGTTGTCTTTTTGAATGTGAAATATGGAAGTCTCCACTTTGCAGCTGCTGGCATGCTGATATTGAATATGCTCTGCCAGGGATCTTAATTGCTGGAGATGATTTCCCTACCAAAGCAATCTATAGCAAGAAAGAAGGTCTTTTCCCAGAAACACCACATGTAATGTGCTTTTCTTGGTTACGAATTTCTAGATGCTGAGTAAGCCCATTATTGACCAAGATAGGCTATGGAGTGGTGCTTATTAAAAAGAATTTACCCCCTTCCAACAGCTCTGCAAGAGCAAGTTTTGCAAGATGAACTACCGAAATGTATTGTACCTAGTTCCACATATCTGCCTCGTGAGGGTAGGGTATAATGTCCCTATGGAGCACTGGTCATGAGTTGGTGATTCTACTTTCCAATGAATTTTTGTTGATGAAGGTCAAATGACACATACACGGGGATGTTTGGTGTTTGCCACTCACAATTCTTACCTTGAGGGTTTAGTCGTAATCTTCATTTATTTCTTTTCTAGATATGAGAAGGCTGCATTGTTGTGTAGTTGTGTGTTGCATATATTTGTTTATGTGCATGTGTAGTATGTGTACATACATAAAACACATACAGATACATATATATTAGGACATATACACATTTTTATTTATATTCCCAAATATGTAAATGCATGCATTGGCCTTGAGTGACTTCATCCATGTTACTCCAATCAAGAGCTCATCTGTGTCTCACATAATTTGTTCATAAATATCCTTTTGCAATTTGAACAAAGAGCCATATAATTTTTAAAGTTGACAGTGAAATGTGGTTCTTGGAGGATGATAGAAATTTTTATCATTTTCTTTTTAGGTTTTACTTTTAATTTTCACTCAATAGTGAAAAGAAGAAACAACTTTGCCTATGGTTCTCGAGCTTTCATTTAGTGATTCTAATTTGTTAATGGTGAATTGATTTTTTTAAACATCTCTTATTTTTTGCAGCTTTGTTCATGGTGTGCAAGAACTGTAGCTTCTTTAACATCCTGCTCGCGTGAAGAAGACAGATTTGGAGTTGCTCAATTGAGTGGTTGTAATGGTGTAGTTGTTTCTACATTATTATCATGCTTGCTCATTGTTGAGGTGTACCTAGGCAAACGGAGCAACATCCAGTCTATGCGTTTGGTGGGGGCTGCAAATATCAGGTGGAATTTACCATCGAGAGGTGGAATTATTGAAACAGGGAAAAAACAGGGCCTTGCTTTAAAAAAGAAGTCTACTTTACATAAAAAAGCTTATGCAATGGCTGATGTGCTTCGCACAGCTATCTATCAAATTGTAAGTGTGTTTAAAGATGAGATGCTTCTAGGTGGGAGTCGCAATGCTGGTTCTTCAGTTGCAGAAAGGGATTGGCTAAGCAAAAATAAACCATTGTATGGAACTCATGACATGTTGCTTCAAGAATTGAGTCTATTCTTGGAGTTCCGAGCAAATTAAGCCCCTTATAGTTAGATATGGTAAGTAAAGGAAGATATTAAGATTATTAGTACCCATTATTGCCTAATGCAGAGTGTACAGATTAATTGGAAGGTATCTTGAGCTAATCGAGTAGTAACAGGTTGATTATTATTCTGGCAGAATTTTAAAAGATTCAAATTTGACCTGGCAATGGAGTTTTAACTTTCATATCAATTGGTGATTTCCAAGTGTAAGTATTATGTTTTTCTAGTGCACTTGAAAGTGTAGAATCTGGGACTGTACATTTCAATTATGTTCAGTTTCTAAACTGTAAGTTCTGGATATTCTGCAGATAAAAATTTGGTAGCATCTGCTATCATAGCCAACTGTGTTTTTCCTTGGTACTATATCATACATAGAAGCTCATTACAATGTTTATGAAGTTTTTGTTTTGCCTCTTCACATCCTTTCAAACTTTTGGATTAAATTTATCCGCCACAGAACAACGTGGACATTGTCACTTATGAGTTATGAGTTATACACTTTATGTATAGCAGTAAACAGTTCACAATTCTCTGGGTAGAAATAATTCCCAAAAGATTAACCACTGCTGCTTTGCTACAGGCTAACCCTCCTAAAACTCGAACGCTTTGGTGTAAGATAATCAAATTGCTTATATGAATTCCATCACGAAAACTTTCCCTAGTTTATTTAGTTAATTTATAGGTAATCTTTTAATTTCATAGGACCATCTTTAAGCTTGATAACTGTTGCTAATATTGGGATGGCCATACGTCATTAAAGAGAATTCTGCAGATATTTTGTCATTGATTCACTCATTATAATATCTGATGTTGGGTACCTATTAGAAATTTTCAATTAATTTACTGTTTTTTCAATCCATTTTTAGCTGTCTGAATGTTT
The DNA here is from genome assembly GCA_007258455.2 of Sequoia sempervirens. Taxonomy (NCBI): domain Eukaryota; kingdom Viridiplantae; phylum Streptophyta; class Pinopsida; order Cupressales; family Cupressaceae; genus Sequoia; species Sequoia sempervirens. Next base: position 44,525 of record VDFB02341353.1, read on the forward strand.
TGTTGGACAATCTCATACATAACACAATTGTTTCTGCGATGACACGAGTTCATCTTTTTTCTAATTGAGAAAGGTTGTACTGAAACGTATTACAAATAAGCACAGTTTTTCCCCCCAACAATTATTGATTTGTTCATCAAAAATCCCAGGGAGCTGAATCAATTGCATTAACCTTTAAAAAGGATGATATAACAAAGGTATGGGATGTAAATTGACAATGCTTTACAATATCAATTTTTTTTTTTTAATTTGGACTCTTGACAATTTTCATCATTTTCTTAAGCCTGTTATTTTCAGATAATGGAATGAATTGCAGCACCAACCTCATCAATCATTTTCAGAATCTTAGGAATAGCTGATAAGAATGTTTTAATGGGTTTTCGTGCATTGATATATTTTTGAAGTTTGATTGCATACACACCTTGGTATAATTGTATCTTGATTAGATATTGCTACATTTTTCTGTTGTCCCTATTCCTTTTCTTCACCTTGTGACCCCGTCTCTTTCTTTCTATAGTTCAAAGCAAACCCTAGTTGATCTACAATGTTTGGTGCAAGGGAAAGCTAATAGGATAATTCAAGGGCTAACAATCATGGAAGATTGCAATTATGGGTAAGGTAGCTTTTAGTGGCACAAGACATTTTCACGCAAATTGGTGGTGGAATTCTAAAATATTTTTATTTTATGCAAGAAAAAGTTATAGAAAATGAGGCTAGGGCCTCATCACTTGCACCGGTGATCATAATTGGTGGGCACTAGGTATTTTAATTAGAAGGTTTATTATAGATTCAATTCCTCATAATTGTTGCTTAAAATAATGTATTTTTTTTGTTTTTGAAAAGGCTTATATTAATTTGAGTGATCATTATAGCTTCAACATGTTCTATTTGAGACTCTAAATGACATTTTTCTTTTCAAGAAAAGGGATAAGTACAATTACATGGGAAAATGGCAACCCTCATCGTAGAGGAAGAGGTAGAGCAACTTGATATGGAGAAACTCAAAGGCTACTACCAAGATACATACCAAGCATTATTCTAGGTCATGGGTTTCGGTGTTAGACCAAAAATATCATGGAGAGCCATAGTTGTTGCTAATGATATTCAAAGTCCACATGTGAACAAGCTATTTGACTATGAGTGCTTGCCCTAGAAATGCATGATTTTTCAAATTTCAAAAAGTTAGAGTAGACAAACCTTTGTTGGGAAAGGTGTATCAACCTTGCATTCCCAAATTTCATATTTATTATTTGTTGTATTTATTTATTAGTTTTGTCCTCACATGCGTGGGCCGTCTCACTTTGAGGTGGCACTTGTTGTCACATGTCAAACATCTTGGATTGTGTGTAAAGAGTTGTAAGAGCATCTTATGTCATTATGATGTGCAAGAGCATGATTTAGGGGGTTACATTGGAACCTTGACCAATATTATAATAGTCTTAGGACATGTCATAAGCATCTTTGAGTGGAGGAACATGAGAAAGTGGGGTGCCTAAGTTGGAATGTTGATTGCAATAGCTTATGATAAGTTATAACAATGATCAAGAATATTCTAAATATAGTTTGGAAGTCAAACTTGGAATGAGGTGTTGGAATTTGGGCCATGGAGTTTGGGTGACATACCTCTTGCATGTTGGCTCACGGATTTCCAAAACCATTTGATTTTTCCTTGTTTTGTCTTTTCTATTCATGGATGGAGTTTTAATATTATGTTTGTCAAAATTACTCTAGGATTTAATATTGGTGACACTCCTTTAAGGGCATGTAGCTGATATTGTATGTAACTATATTATTATTGTAATACAATTGGTTTCATACTTTGGAGTGAAGTTTCTCTTAAAAGAGTTTCATACTTTGGAGTGGGGTGTTTTTCTTAAAAGAGTTTTCCCCAAATATACATTTGTGTAATGGTTATGTAACTTCTTACCTTCATATATGAATGAATTTACTACTTTTTTAAAGATATATGTTGTGTAACTATGGTTTGCAGCAATTATCTATGGATTCTATCTTCCCTCCTAGTGATCCTTAAATCCTTACCTCAATATATGTTTGTAGGGGCTACTAAAAGGATATATGTGTGAGTTTAGGTTGTTTTTTTGGTCCTTTGTGTTGTTGTAAGGAGGAAACTTGTGAGTCGTAATGCATCAACACCCTTTTTTTAACATCTATATATCTCTCTTTTCCTCTCTAATTTGTTAAAATAGAGCTAGTTTTAGTTCAATTTGTGTTGAGGTGGATCAACACATGCACTTAAGCTTAGAAAGGAACCAACCTTCTCTAAAGGTTTGACCTCAACCTCAAGAGTCCCACACCTTGGGGTCATTCCCATTGTGGCATTGAAACATTAAATCAGTTTTAACAAAGGGTATACACTAGGTACTATTACAAAACTTTCACCTTGTCATCTTGAGTTGTGACTGATCTTGTTGAGGAAACCTCTGGGTAGCCCCCTCGGTCTAGTTGGGCCCGAAGTGAAGGAGGGATTACCCACTCTCAATAATTGATCTATTGTTGCCCTACTAATCATAAGTTAGAGGTCTATTTGTCTAGGTTTGACATTGTTGGCATTGATAGAATGACCCGAATTTAGGGATTTAGGAGCCTACAACTTTGAGAACCATCATCCATAGTAATAGAAGGTATAAATATGTCGTGTATCCTCCACAATAGATGCATGTTAAGGTGGATCTTGTGAAGGAATGCTGCTCAAAGGGATTATACAATTATAATCAATCATATTAGTATCACTCTCCATAGAATAAGCATGTAATGTATGAGAATCATGGAGGAGAGAAGTGAGCGTTAGAATTAAGATGATATTAACCATAAAAACCATTTGTGCTTCACAAATCTCAAACATCTTGGGTATTGGTTTACAAATTCCCAAGAGGTGATTGGGTGAATTGTTTATTAATTATTTTCTCCCAATTGACTTGAATATTGGTTGGAATGGCATTGAATAATGAAGGATACAATGGTGATTGATCTACTTATTACATGGGAGTTTCAAAGTTTTTTTTATGCATTTATATCACTTTTCATTCCTAGACTCTAGATCAAAGAGTGAAGCATCTTGTGTTATGACAAGTGGGGTTCATAGGGTATAGTGGCTTGGAAATGGTGTGCTACTTTTGAGGATGCATGCCATGGGAGTTATTAATCAAAGATGCCATTATGTAGTGTTATTCTTGTAATTATTGATTGATTTGGTTGTGGAGTCATTTGATTTTTACTACTACCATGACTTTTTTTGGTTTTGGTTTGGGAAAACCATTTATGTTTTTTCCTCTCTAATTCTCTATAAATTGGATGCCTTAGTTGTTTTATTGGTCTTTGTAGGTTGAATGTTGCTATGTTTTTAGAATGTTATTAGATTGAGGAGATAAGTTGGATGTATTATTTTAACACATTATTATTGGATTAATACAAACTTGTGTTCTCTTTGATGGTAGGATTTTTCCTAAAAGGGTTTCTCCACATACATTTAGTGTTGTGGTTTTTATTTTATGAGTTATTTTAATTATTGATTACATATTTTTTCATATTAATTTAACAGTTATCATATAATACTTTAATTGATATTCTAGATTTCTTACTATCTATAAATGCTTTCCTTGTAGTAATTTTCCTAGTTTTATCAACAATAAGATTATCTAATAGAGAAGGAAAAGTGATTATCTCAAACCTCTAAATGAAGAAAAGGAACATATGCAATGATGTAATGCTTCCATGGATACTGTGATTCCATTTGTTCAATAAAATGTGAATAGTGAAGCAAGAAGTGGATCACATGTTCCAAATAGTATAAATAGGTCAAAATGAGTAAGGGAAGCATGAGTTGATGCCAAGGATAATGGGCCATGGGAGTCCATGATGTCACATTATATTTTTATTTGGGTGTTATTTAGGGTTCCAAGATCATGCAATAAATATATAAAACTCTAACAAGATTAAGGGAATGATGTGAAAATGAGGTAAAATACATTATAAACTAGAATATCAATCATAACTCAACTCTAATATAAATGTAAAATGTAAACCTTAAAGCAATTGCAAGATTTGATAGCAAAGATGGACGGATATATAAATAGGCACACCAAACCTTAAAATACTTGGATGAAGCAGTAAAGCACAAAGTTGAAGGAAAATCATATCTAATAATACGATATAAAAGTTATAATATGGTAGATCTAGAACTAGGTTGTGTAAGATTACAAGGTTCACCAAAATGTAAAGAAAAATAAACTTTTCTTAAGCTTAATCTAGCTTAATCAAATAAGTTGCACACACATGAACATAAGCTAACTTAGATGATAACTGATAATTGTGGGCATATGTAGTATTAAATTAAATGTTAATTATAGGAAAGTAAATGCAAAGGAAATAAGACTGAAAGGAAGCTAAGGTGCAAAAACACTTCATTAATGTATGTGGAGAGGAAATACATGAAAGCTCATATCTAATAATTTCTATTGATAAAATTGCATATGCAATTACATGCATTGATATACAAGTGACAGCAAAGAAATGAAATAGACATGCAACTTGTAAAACCATTATATAGAGGTCTACTCGGAGAAAAAAAATTTGGGAGAAAAAACCTTGCACTCCAAAATATGAAACTAATTGTATTACAATAACAATATAGTTAAGTACAACTTCAAGCACATGCTCTTATATGAGTATCACTAACATTAAATTTTGGAGTAATTTTGATATGATAAGGCATCCATACAACACACTAGCAAAGCTCCATTTAAGTGTCCCAATCAATAGAAGAGACACAAAAAGGAAATCATCTAATGATTTTGGAAAACCATGAGACAACATGCAAGAGGTATGTCACCCAAATTCCATGGCCCAATTTCTTTCACCCCATTCCAACTTTAAATTTTAGACTATATTTAGAATATTTTTTACAATTGTCATAACTTGTCTTTGTCGGCATTCCAACTTAGACACCCCAATTTTTCATGTTCCTCCACTCAAAGATGTTTTATGATGTGTCATAAGACTATCATAATACTAGTCAAGATTCTAATTTAACCCCCATAATCATGTTCTTATGTGTCAAATTTTTTTTGATTACTCACATATCACAATGCCATAAAATGATCTTATAACTCCTTACACACAATTCAAGATGGTCAACACATGGCATGAGTGAGACCCCACTTTTCATGTGAGGAGAAAACTAATATATAAATATAATAAAAAATTAATAGGAAACATTAGGAACACAAGGTTGGGATAGCTTTCCCAATGTTCTCCCGCTTGACAAACACCTTACAAGAGCAAAAGGGCTGCTCCAACACTATGTTCTAACTATTGGTGCTCGAGAAGCATAGTCACACAACACTACTTGAACTTCTCTATGCTCATTAGCTTTGTCAATGAATTTGTAACATTTTTCACTATCAACCTTCTCCAACATCATTCTCCATCCTCTACCATATCTTGAACATATTGCTACTAGACATTAACATGTGTTGTTTGTGCATGAAAGGTTGGGTGCTTTGCCAAACTAATAGGACTCTGGCTATCACAGTGAACTTTGACTACTCTCTAACTCAACCCCATATTTTAACACAATCTAAAAAACCAAGCAACCTCCTTACATATATTATTAGTTTTTTATTGATCTGCTTAACAACCACAACCTATCACTTCCTCATCTAATTCACTCCACCAATGAATAGGTTAAACACATAGCCACTATTAGAATTTTTACTATCAACAGATCCTATGTAATCTTAGTCCACATATCCCTAAATATCCATTGAGTGTTGCAAGTCAACTCTAGGTCTTCTATGAGTTAGCCACAATTCATCTACAAGTCCTCTACAATTTGGTTACAAGTCCCTTGCAAGTCCTATATAGGTACCATGAACAAAATTATGCTCCAAATGATCCATGGTACTATTACAAGTTAGTTGCAAGTCCCATGTAGATCCTCTAAAAGTTAATTGAAACAAGAGATCAACCCTAATAGAAAATAGAATAGTCTTTAGTCCCCCACAAGTGCCTAAAGGCCCTCTTCATTTTTTCTCAATGTTCTCTACCAAGGATAGCCATGAAAAAACTCATGACTCCTAATGTTTGGGCAATGTTTGGTCTAATGTAGATCATAATATGCAAACTACCAATTGCACAAGCACATGACACTAAATTCATTACCTCCATCTTTATAGATGTTATAGGACACTGCTCAACCAAAAGCTTAATTCCCACCAAAACAAGAACATTAACTAGTTTGTTATTGACCATGTTGAAATGTTGAAAAATAGACTCAACATGCTTCCTCTATCAAACCCAAAGTTTTCTATTAACCTTATTCCATTTAATTTCCATCCCAAGGATGCACTACACTATCAACCTCTATGCCTTTCATTTCAAATTATAAAGAAATTTGAGATGTCAAGTCCTTAATTATTTCCTTATCATTACCAAATATCAATATATTATCAACATACAAAGTGATAATGATTAAACAATCACAAATCTATTTATAGTAAGCACAACACAGACATGATAAACCCCAAATTCAAAACATATGAACCAAACTTTTTATACCACATTCTAGGAGAGTGCTTTAAAGCATAGAGAGGTTTCTTCAATCAACAAACCAAAATTTCCTCACCCTTTTCAATCTAGTGCTCTAGCTCTAACATGTAGATCTCATCCTCTAAATTATCATGCAAGAAAGTTGTCTTCACATGCATCTTCTCAATCTCAAGATCAAAATTAGTAGCATAAGTTAAAAGTGTTCTAATAGATATCAACTTTGCAACCAGGGAGAAAATTTCACTCAAATCTATTCTCTCGATCTAGGAAAATATTTGGCAACCAAAAGTGCTTTGGACTTCTCAATGTTACCATTTGAGCCCAATTTATTTTTGAACACACATTTCTATTCAATGGGTTTTCATTTTTCAGGTAATCTTTTTTAATGCATCCATCTCATCCATGGCTAATCTCTAGGTCTTATAATAATCTATTTCCATTATCTCCTTAATTGTTCTAGAACCATTAGTGTTAAAAAACAAAGCAAAAAAATAGATAAAATCTGGAAAACTATACCTCTTTGATTGCATCTTTTGCCAAGTGTTACATCCTTTGCCAAGTGGGCCTCCTCAAAGGTTAAGGTTGAGCTCTCTGAACTATCCTCCTCGCGTAGTCCAACCTAAACCTTTGGTTCAACATCAAGTGTAGTGTTATTGATCTTAGGTTGTAGCTACATAACTAACTTCCCATTCTCCTTTGGTTGTTCAAATATAAAAGAAAGAATGATCTCTCTTAATATCATATTCTAACTATACAAAAAATAATTCAGCCATATGATCCTAAAGCTTGCATCCCTTCACATCAACACCATAGCTATGAAGATACATTTTATTGTCATGTTATCCATCTTTGAATACTTCTTCCTAGGCATATGTGCATATGCCTCATAACTAAATACAAAAAGCTGTTGAAGTGAGGGATTTTTGCTTGTCCGAACCTCCATAGGGGTTTTTCTCAAGAAGCATTGATGAAAGAGACTTTCTCATTAGGTAACATATAGTAGAAACCACCTCTACCCAAAAATTTTGTTCCAAGCCAACCCTAGTAAGTATTCTCCTAGCCCTCCCCATCAATGTCTTGTTCACACATTTTAAAACTACTTTATGTTGAGGGTGTATGGAGTTGTCTTATGCATTTCTAAGCCATTCTCCTTATAGAATATATCAAACTCTGTGGAACAATACTCATCGCTACTATTAGTCCTCAACACCATTTTTCTTTCAATATAATTTTTCAAGAGAGCCTTAAACTCCCTAAACTAACTAAATAACTTGAACTTGCTCATGATAGAATACATGCATGTCCTAAATATGTTAGAATTATTGTCATTGATGTCAAAGACATATGGGATATTGTTGGTAAGTTTATTTGATTTAACCAATAATGCATTGATGTTCCTCTTTGGCTTAATGAGATCCTTCCTAATGCACGAGATATTGGATGTCTCCTTGTTGGAGAGTGATGACTGGGAGTCTCTGGTACCTCTCTAATGGAAATGAGACCCACATCCCGATGAATCATTAATGATGACCAATGGTGAAATAGCTTGGCTGTGTGATTTTAGCATTTCATTTGATCATGCCATGATGACACGTGGAAGATCTAGGAGGATTTCTAGCAACTGTGATACATTTATTGTTGAGAAAGGTACCTACTAAGTCACTTGGCTTGGCCAATTATGCAACCCTTAGAAGTATTATAATTCTTTAGAGATGCATTGTGAGGACAACACCTATCCCTAAGAAGAGGCTCCATACATTTACCTTTGTCTTTATGTGATGAGCCCATCCGCCCATCAATTTTTCATATTGCAACCAATCATGTGATGTTATGAAGTTGTTAGATTTCTATTTTATTTTTCTAGACCATGATGACATGTAGAGGTTCAAGGATTCATTGACAACTTTGTCATAGTCCTTTTCTTGCTAAGCCTTAATATGATGGGCCTCATTGACCTTGTCAAATCATCCGACTCGATAATGGCACAAAATTTTAGATTTCAGATCTCCTCCCTTAGAGATGCTATGTAGAGATGAAATGTGTCCCTAAAAATGCATCATGTGATGCCTTTAGTCCTTTGAAGGTGGGCCCCTATTTTTGTTGAGTTATCATTGAAAAATTGAAAACATTACAATAAACAGATGGGTAAATGAGGAGGGGTCCCAAGGTATTAAAGACCCATATAGCCCCACGACCACTCCTCTTTTTTGGTCATTAGAACTTTATGTAAATGAGCTCATGAACATGAAAAAGAGGATTGAGTATATAGAAGCAAAGGGGCAATAAGAAGATATCAAGATAAATGAAGTTATAGAAACCTGCTAGAACCTCGAAAGGGAAAACAAATTACTCAAAGAGAAAGCAATAAGTCTACAAAGTAATATGAAAAAGAGACAACAAGAATTAAACACTGTAAAACAAGAATTAGAACAAGTGAAAGTAGTAGGAAAAAGAGTTTAGTGGCATTGAAAGGTAGTGACACAACACAATTGGAAGTTTTCCAATCAACATTCGCAAGCATGGAAGTAAGAGAAAACAAATTAAAATAAAAAATAGAAGAATCCAAGTCTTGGACAAAAATTGTACATGGACCATCAATTGAACAAAAGGTAACCATTGAGAAATAAATCAAGATGCAAATAAAATAAGAAAAAGACAAACAGGACAAGATTGTAAATATAATCATCAAAGGTTTGAAGGAATTTGGGAAGAAAGAGAGAACTAATATTTTAGCAAGAGAATTTCTTAAGGAGAAGTTGAAATGGATAGGTTGTACTCAACAAAAAAATAGGATAGGAAGGAAAACAAAAGGAAGAAATAGGCATGTAAGAGTTGCCTTAAGGAACATGGAAGACAAGTTTGTAATCCTAAAAAAAAGGGGACTGCTAAGAGACACTCATATTTATTTAGATGATGACTTGACATTTACACAACAAGAAGAAAGAAGAAAGGATTGGGAGAAAAATAAATCAACAAGAGAGGTAGGAAAATGGGTATGGTTGAAAAATGGTAAAGCTCAAATCAACGAGAAGTTGTCACACAAGAAATAGGGATTCGAGGCCCCACAAGAGTATCTACACATGGTAATTTGGAATTGTAGATGTTACTGGTGGAGGAGAGGACCGGGTTTGGGGCCCATAGCAGAAGGTAAAGACATTATTATTCTTACAAAAACACATGAACATGATGGCTGCAAAGTTCCTAACTTTGAAGGTTACAATAAAATCTTAGTTTGGAATGAAGGTAATGTGACCGGTAAAGGGCATGGGGGGATCATAGTACTAATAAAAGAATTGTGGAGTGGAATAGTAAAAGAAGAAAAAGAGGATCCTAAAAAGAAATTTACATGGCTGAAAATAATATTTAATGAGGTAACAATTAGGTTGATTGCTAGTTACTTTGCTCCAAAAAGTTCAAAGTTCTACAAAAAGAGAAATCTAGATAGCGAATATCCGTATGTTGCTTTAAAAAAGATATTTCTATTTTTAGCACCTTAGGGGAAATAGTTCTAATTTGTGATTTTAATGCTAGGAAAACAAACAATAAGTCTATATAGTTGGGAAATGAAGGGGGAGAGGATAGCAATCCTTTATGGTAAGAGGAAAATGGGGAGCAATTGTGGGAAAGGTCTTCTTAGGACAATGATATTGTGTCACACTTTGGAGTGGAATTGTTAGGATTATGTAGCTTGTATGGCATGGTTATTTGTAATGGAATGGAAGCATGGTTAGGATCTAGTGGTATCACTTGTAAAACATACAATGGGAAAAGTGTGGTGGACTATGTAATTTTCTCAAAGAGTTCTACTTCTAGGTTGTTGGAGTTCAATATTGGGGGATGCCCTTTTGAGTTAAAATTTGATCATACGCCCCTCCTTGTGAAATTTGGCATCATCATAATTTTTTTTTCATGTGGGATAGATCCAACACATCCACAAAAAAGTTCATGCTCAAGGTAAAATTTTGGTGAATCAAGAAAATCAAGAGCTCTTTGTTGCTCCTCTTGAACAACACTTTCATCTGGAAAAAAACAACAAAGACGACAAAGAAAATAATGAGTAAAGTGGATTTATTTGCAACAATATGTTGATTCCTTTAATCCACAAAGCTTTAAAGGTGTGTAAGAGATCTCTTCCTATGAAGAAGGTCTCAAATGCTTTCCCAACTAATCCTTGGTATGATGAAGAATGCAAAGTTGCTAAAAGAATATTTAAAGACAATAAGCCAAAGAAAGAAAGAAATAAAAACTATGAGCAATTGATAAAATCTAAAAAAGAAAGCTATGTGGTTTCAAGAAGAAAAGAATTAATATCTTTGGGGAAACACAACCCAAAAGGATTTTGGAGGGAGCTACAAGAAAAAAGAAAACAAATAGAAAACAATATCACAAGTACTCATTGGTTAGATTATGCAAAGAACCTTTATGAACGGTCACATGGGATAAGTAATCCTCCCATAATTAACACATCAAAGGATCTCTTTTCAGTGGAGGATATCAAACAAGGCATAAATAAGTTAGCAAGTGGTAAAGCTTAGGACATTGATGGGCTACAAGATTTTTTTTTTTAAATGGGGAGCTGAGTTGCTTGCTCCACACATCAAAGGAATCTATAATAATGTTAATCAAGGCATTTTCTTGACTGAATGGAGTACTAGTGTTGTTATCTCACTTTACAAAAATGGTGATATCAATAACCCTTCCAATTATCGTACGATTATGATCAATCCTCTTCTTGGTAAGCTTTTTGGGAGGATGTTAGAGCGTAGAATCAAAAAGTGGGAAAAAAGAGAGGGAAAAAGAGCAAGGGGGAAAGATGGCTTTAGGCCAAGGCACTCTACCATTGATCATTGCATCACTCTTAGAAACTTCATTGAAAAAGTTTAGGACACCTAGGATGGAGAAGCCTTTTGTTGCTTTGTGGATTTCAAAAAAGCCTTTGACACAGTTCCTAGGGACAAGCTTTGAAACAAAATGGAGGAACTTGGGGTCCCTAAAGTGTATAGAGTGGTTGTTCATAAGCTGTAAGAATAGGTTAGAGCTAAAATCAAAACTGAAGAAGGTATGTTTGAATGCTTTGGTAGTGACATTGGGGTCAAGCAAGGGTGTCCTCTTTCCCCCACTTTGTTTGGTTTATATATTTATAAACTAGAAGAATGGTTAAACAATTCTATTGGAGAGGGAATCCAACTGGCGGGTTATGTGGTGAAGTTTCTTTTGTATGCAGATGATCTTATTTTGATTGCAAGAACTTCCCATGGCTTGCAAGAGCATTTGAAGTCTCTTGATTTTTTTTCCATGAGATTGGGATGCAAGTTAACACCAACAAGATGAAAGTCATGATTTTTTATTTGAAAAGGAAGAAGCAACAGTTTAACTTTATATTTGAGGGAAGGTTGTTGGAAATAGTGGAAGAATAAAAGTACTTAGGAGTTGATTTTCACAATAAGCTCAATTGGATGACTTGTAGAACAAAAAGTATACAAGGTGGGTGGATAGCTTCATTCCTACTCCAAAATAGGTGTAGGAAAGCGCGGTTATGGGATTGGAAAACCAAGAAAATCCTTTTTGGTTTGTTGGTTGTGCTATTTTTCCTCTATGGTTGTGAGGTTTGGGGGAATAACATGTCAACCCACAAGTGGAGACATGTTGAAAGAATCCAAAAACATTCAATTACTAGCAATCTCAAGGTCAAATCAACAATCTCCTATGAGATCCTTTTGACTGAGGCAGGTATGTTCCCAATGGAGGCATCAACAATAATTCATTTGATAATTTATTTAAAAAAGGTAGATAGTATGGATAAGCATCATTGGCCCAAGTTGGTTGTGAAGGAGGAATTAGAGCGTAGGAAAAAAGACTTAGATGAAACAAAAAAACAAATGGATGAGCAAGTGGGACATAAATCTGTATGAATGCCATAACACTAATGAATAGATAGTTTGTGTTAGAAAAATTTAGGATTTCCATGTGGAAAAAGTAAATTGGTTGTAAAAAGGCGCACTATGTCAAAGAGTTCAACCCCACATGGGAACATGATGAAAAAGCTTATTTGAAGGCTACAGTTAAGGGTAGAGCTAAAATTTGACTTGCACAATTGAGGACCGGCTCTCATCATCTTAGATGTGAGATAGGTAGATGAACGGTCCCCAAGGAGGAATGGGATGAAATACTTTGCATTTTTTGCAACAAAGGGGTGGTTGAAACTGAATGACGCTTCATCTTTGATTGTGCACCATATGAGGATATTTGTATTAAATTCAAAAACATTTTGAAGGAGGGTAGTTTGAATGGGATTTTTGAGGAGACAAGACTCCACAAAATAATAAGTTTCTTGGTAAAGATACACAATAGAAGAGGCAGCATTGAAAGGAACCCAAAAATGTGTTAATATTGTGCTCCTTGGTCCCTTAGACTGCTTGGTCTTGTGGATGTCATTAAAATTCCTTCATTCATTCCTTCAACCAATGGTGCAATATCTTTTCCCTTGTTAACTGTCATCTTTGTGAAGGGGCATTAGGAGGACACCTATCCCATAAAATGACCTCTACATACCTTCACTTTTATCCTTTTAAGTGGGCCCACTGGATTGTCGACTCATGAGTCTCAACCAAAGGCACGACACATTAAGGCATTAATTTTATTTTCCCCTACACTACATCAAGGCGACATGTGGGGGATCTTTCAATCTCATTACAATTTGTTAAGTGTCCTTCCTTGCCAAATGCTAAGAGAAAAGGGCCTCACCAAATCGATGAGTCACTTTCCTTCACCAATAGTGCAACACGAGGAAAGTGATAGGATCATCCCTTGAAACCATGCATTGAGGTAACATATGTAGACCCTTGAGTCTTGTTGGTTGCACCATTGAGTTTATTTTTTAGATTGATGGGCCCCACCAAAGATCAAATTAGATGCCTTAGCTAATATTGTGACCCTTAAACCTATTAGATTGACAAATTTTAAACGTCACAAAATATTTCCATGTGGCATCCTCAACCCTTTAAAATTGACGATTTGTACCCATAACTTCCATACTCAATCAATTTGGTTTACAACTCAGACAGTTGAATCAAACATTAAAAGACAATGACACAAGGATTGGAGGCACATCACAAGCATGGCTAGCCCATTTAAGATTTCTTATATTGGTTCTAATCAATGGGAAATGAGAAGGGGGGAATGGAATGAAAATTGGTCCCAAAGGATGTCACTAGACCAAAGACTAACCTATTGTACACAATACCTCTTATTAAGATGATAAACACATCATTGCATTATTGCAAGATGTGTGTATGCAAAACATGAATCTCCAAGATAAGAAATCTCGAGGCTCACTACAATTTTTTTTCTTGGTTGGAATACTGAGTCATGAGGTGCAAACAAAGTAAGTTCCTACTCCTAATCTACTAGTGAAAGATGTGTTCAATTTTAAAATATGGTGGATTGTTACTTCCATGACAAATGCCTAATCTATTAGGTTACAAAGTCATCACATACGATGAGAAACAACATATTGAAATAAAAAAGAATATGAATGTGCATATGTACTTACATGATATATGTGATATCAAATAACTAAGCATACTTAGTTGTCCATCCCAAAATTGCAAAAAACCATATGGAATAGAGAAATGACTATTACAAAGCTTGCAATGAATCAAATTGTTGTCTATAGTTATCAAGTTCCCATTACTCAAATATGGAAAGAGAGAACCTAAGCATATAATTACCATGAAGATCTACAAATAGATCCATGGAGACATTCATTTGTAGGAACCATTTACAATACAATGATGTCCTTGCGATTTACAAAAGATGTTACTCTAATAGAAAATAGATTTGTAGGAGTTGAAACCCTAGATCCTCAACACTTGTAGTCTCATGAAAATAGAAATAATTGATTGTCATTCTAGAAAATGAAATAGTATTTAGAAAATTTTGCTTGGTCATCTAGTCACTTGTAAGAATTCAACTAAGAACTTGACATGACATGCCAAGCAAAGGAAATCTAAGAAAATCTATAAGATGGATAGTTTAGATCACACATGAGGACCATAAACATTTGGAGCTTAAAAATTGTATTAATAAGGAAATGGTGGCTCTCATCCTCCATAGTTGAATTTGTATTTGAATTTGTACCCTCATGATAAATAATGATTTTTGGGTGGGAAAACATGATTTGGTGCTCTAGGTGGAAGGTAAAATATGGTCATTAATGATATTTTGGGAAGTGTAGAGGAGTGGTGAAAGTGATCTAGAAGAAGTACAAGAATTTGCAGTGGAATAAGATGTGAGAATAGGATATGAAATATTTTGGGTTAGGACTAGATGTTAGAGATGGATGGAGGAATATAAGTCCCGAAGTTCAATGAAACTCACAAAAGGGGTGAAATGAGCACAAGAGGAATCATGGAGAAATGTGAGATTAGACATTAGGATGGGATGTTTGAGTAGAGAACTGGATGTTTGGAAGTCCATTGAAATTTCATAGGAAAATATAGGAGGGAAAGTGGGAAAACCATGTAGCATCGAATGAAGTAGAGGTAGGGTTGGAATAATTTAGAAAGGATTTCTACAAGTAAGAAAGGGGGAAAGAAGTCAAAAATCTTGTGAAACTAGACATGGGATATGTATAAGGAGAATAAGAAAAGGAAGAATTCTAATTCCACTCTAAAAGTCTGTAAAGGTGAAGGAAAGGAAGAGTGCAGAGAAACTTTGTAGAAGTGAACATAAGAAGTGCATATGGGGGAAAGAGAAGAAATTTGGATCCCATATGGAAGTATACAAGGGGAAGAGATGTCATATTTCAAGAAAGTAAGAGAGTGAAAGAGGTGAAAGAAATTTCTAGATCTATATAAGGATCCCATAAATGGGGTGAGGAAAATGGGAAAGGAAAGAGTATCAGGACTGAAAGACCATGTAGAACTAAACACTGGAATTGGATATTAGATTGGTAGGAAAATTTTGGATGTATAATAAAAGTCTACAACTTGTAGAAACACCAAAAAATGACCAAAACACCCCATAGATTTTTCTTAGATTTTGGAAACTTCTAATGTATGACAAGAGTATGAAGGATGATAAGGAACAACATATATGCAATTTTGACCAAGGGAACCCATACAAAGATTTCTCAGATTGATTATATGTGATGGAAAAAATGAGGCCAAGAACATAAAGAGGGCATAAAGAGGGAAAATGTTGACATTACAAAGTTTGGCACCAATATAGGCTTTAGTTGAAGAGGACATGTGTCTCTTGCAGGCACGATGAGAATCCAACTATCTTTGAAAGTATAACACAAAGGGACAACAAGGAGGGAATTGATACAATCACACTTTATTATGAGCTATAGGGGTCAAAATTGCACAATGATTCACACAAAAATATAATATGTACAAGGCAAAACCATCGCTTACAAGATGTAATAATCAACCCATAATGTCATGAACCAACTTCACAAGGTACCAAGTGAAACTCTTCAGGTAGAATGTACTATCATTATTCCCCTTAACAACTAATTATGGCCATGCCAAAAACCATATTCTTCTCCATTATGAGCATTTAAGCATTCATCCACTATGATATTTCCATATTAAACTTATATGTACCAACACAGCTTATGGACTACAACTCACATGTTCTCTACTAATCATCATTATTTCTAGAGGAAAACTCATGTTCTCTAGGAAAATATACCATCCCTATATCTTGGATCATTTTTGAGGTGACATAAGGATGATGTATAATTGAAATTTGCCTCATTGACCTCTTTTACATCCAAACTTGCACTAATATCTTCCTTGGATGTCATCTTGTCATTCTATTGCATGCACCTTAATTTGTCACTATGTGAAGACTTGTTGATTAATGTAATAGGTTGTTCATTCCCATCTTCATTCCCTTGGAACATAATAAGGTCAACCCACAATATTGTGTCCCACTTATGGGACATCTTGATTTTTACTTGAAACCACATATTTTTTAGAAAATTTAATGATTTAAGCCTTAAGGGATTCCATCTAAAGGGTTTTAATTGAAGAGGGTTAGAAAGACCCCCTTAGATAAAATACCCTTGGATAGAACCCCTCTTGTCTTAAATCATACCCACAATAGAGTCTCCTTTGCACCTATCAAAATGTTAACAAAAAATGATTTTTTCTTTACCTTTTGAGGGATCAAATCAAGTCATCTAGAAATTATGTTTTGTAAGTGCCCAACTTTTATTATAAGCTTTCCAAAAATTATAATTTTGAATATTTTTAATTTCTTGTGAATGTAGGTTCTTCACCAAACATTAAGGTACTTGTTTCACACAAACAAAAAAATAGAAAAATAAAGATTTTTTTTAAAAAAAATATTTGTGCCTTACGTATTGATGTCCTTGTTTCAGAAAATAAAATAAAAAATCAATACATATGAAACAAGTTATGAGTTACGACATACACCTATGTCCAAATTATAATTACTTTGACTTCAAAAATTAATTAAAAAATATTCGCAACAAAAGTTTATGAAAAAATTCCATACACTAGATATTGATGTTACAAGTTTATATTTTAAAAATTATAATTTTATCCTTTCTATAAAAAATGTTATGTGTTATGACATAAACTTCACTTTTTAGAATGTTATTTACTATAAAAAAACAAGTTATTAAATATTACGTAAAAAAAATCACAATTTATTTCTATTTTTTTGAAAAAATATATATTCATAATCTACACACAAATCCTCACAAAATACTAGTCCACATAATCTCCAAATTATTAATGGTTTAGTTGCTATATATTTCATAAAGTGAAAATTTGGTGAAAAATGTTGATTTCAATGTCCTACTTTGGCCAAAAAGTGGAACACAATATTGTGGGTTGACCCAATAACAATAAAATTCAAGGATGGAGTAAAAGAGAGGAGTTGTAAGGGCTCAAAATAATATGGTCTTATTAAAATTGAATCTTCTTGAAGAGTCTCCTTGAATACCACATGCGCTTCAAGTAGCTTCTCACCCTAAATTGATTCTTGATTCACATCCTCAATAGGAGAAAGGAAACTGAGGAAATCAACAATAGCTTGATATTGTTCACCATGATATCTAAAGAGGAATTTCAGACTTAAAAGATGCCATTTTTTAATGTCCCCTTTTTAATAAATTCATGTTGGAGCTAGAAGTCGCTTTCCCTTCCCTTTTTGATAAACTAATCCTAATCAATCTCGGTTATCTTGGTCATATTTTTCTAAGTAGAGTGAATTTTGTGTCCAAAATTATGTGTGAGATTTTTGTTGGAGTTTAAAACTTTTCCATCTTGGTATATCATTCTGCCGAACTTCAAACCTTCCCTTTCTCTTTTTTGGGGTTTTGGACTTTTCCCAATTGACATACCTTTCCTCCTACCTTTGCCTCTTGATTTTGTTGGGTCATCGACCTTACCTGTCTAGGCATATATTTTGTCCATTCCTCACCTAGTTCCTTATATGTCCATCAAATTATGGGACTTTTTCCTAATCACATACCTTTTGCTCAAACCTTGATACTCTCACCATTTTCCAATATTCACTCCTACTTGTCCTTGCACAACCTAAAATTCCATTAAAGGCATGTTTTGACTCAACCACCATTATAGAAGGTACTTTCCCACCTAGGGAAAGTATTGCATATATTTAATTAAATTTTTGGGCTCAAATTATTATGTTTTTGTAGCACTAGAAGGAGAAGACATCAATGTTTCATTTATTACGGTGGTTATAACCCTAACCCTTGGTTATTGCAAACATTAGGTGTTGTTTTGAACAAGAATACTATTTTGATCATGAATTTCAATATTATCTAAGTTTGGTCATGTTTTGAGTGAGTCACTCTATTCTTTCATCATCGAAAGCATGATAAACTACTCAGAGCATGTGTTATATAGAGTGTTAGACTTGAGGATGAAAACCTTCGGATTTGTAACAAAGTAGAGGATGAAAATATTTTTGTCTATAGGCTCGAGGATGAAAACCATTTGAATTAGAAAAGTGACTTCATACGAAGGTTAGCACAAAACTTCATTGTTATAGATCTAATATCCATCTAGCCAAGTATGTTGACAGACTACTATAAGTCACTTGTAGAGTATTTTGATTTGTTTTGTTGGTATTGTAGCCTAATGTACTATCTCCTATCATGAATTCTCTATGTTATATGAGATCATATGATTTTTTTTTATTCAAGGGGTAAACACTTTTGACCTGGAGCTATGGAACGGTGAGGTCACAAATGGGGGAACTCATCCCCAATACAACCACTCAACAATACCACCCCAAAGGGATTTGAGCCTTGGTGGCAAGAGCAACAATGCCACCATTAAACCATCACACCATGACAATATTGGCATATGATCATATGATTAAATATAATATATTTTTAATTTTTTTTGTAAAGTATAAGTTATTATTTTTTGTAACTTGTGATGTCTCTAAATATTTATAACATTATGGGTTAATATTAAGCTAGAAGAAAATCATGGGAGATACATATCAGGGTTTTTAAAGGAATTTTTTAAGTTAGCTGAATTTGATTAAAACTAATATAAACCCTAAATATTATTAGTGGATAATAATCATTAGAGTCACTACACATTTTATTTGTGGTGTTGAAGTTTCCCTCTTTAATGTGCAACCATCTCTCTTCCTTTTGTAGGTTGACCAATTCATATGATGAGTCTATTTGATCATATGGGAAAGTCAAGTCATTTACACGAGGAATGCGAGGCATGAATTGACAATGAGAAGGAACACTTTATTATTCCTTCTATTTATCTACACATTGCACTTCCAATGGCTATAATTTACTTTATTGTGATTCATTATTTATATTTTCTCCTTCTAGAATATCATGTTCATGAGCTCTTGGCACTTCGTTTATTTTGAATACCCATTTTTGCACTAGATATCTCTTTCTCTTGGTCATCTTTGTTACAAAATTATTGTTCCTTATCTCAATTTCTTCCCATTGCTATGCAATTTTCATTTGATCTAGCAACAATAACATCACTTTGTGTAGGCACAAGTCCATCTCTTAACTGATATCTATTTCAAACTTGCATCAATGCTACATTTTTACCAATGGACCAATTAATAAGAGTGTGTTTCTCTCCTTCAATTCAGGATTAGCTAGAGCTTTTGGTTTCCCATAGGTATCCTCAACAATATTAATCACACTCAAGATGAATAGGATGAAAGTGCTATGTTAGTACCTAGTGTATGCTTAGTCCCAAAGGTTGTCACTAAAACAAACACTAACCTACTGCACATAAGACTTCTTATTAAATTGCAGAACTATAATATGTGGTTGTGAAAAATATGATTTTCTAAGATAAGAACTCTTGATTCTTGCTACAAATGTTTTCTTGGTTGAAATATTGAGTCATGAGGTGCATATAAAGTAATTTTACATCCTACTTGTAATCTATTGGTGAAATATGTCTTCCACTTGAGCATATGGTGGATCATTACTTATATTGTTTGTGCTTAATCTATTGGGTTATAGAGTCACAAGAAGCATGCAAAAGAACATATTAAAATTATAAAAGAATATGAGTTGAGCATATACATACACCACATATATATGATATGAAATAACTAAGCATACTTAGTTATCCATCCCCAACCTACATAAATCTATATATAATAGAGAAATGACTATTAAAAAGATTGTAATGAATTATAATGTTTTTACATTCATCAAATACCTATTATAATTGTACCAAAAAATATGACAAGAGGGAACCTAACCATAGAATTTCCCTAAAGATCTACAAATTGAGCCATAGAGATATTCAATTACATGAAATATTTATAATACAATGAACTATTTGTACAAAATATTCTTCTCTAATGGTGATTAGATTTGCAAGATTTGAAACCCTAGAAGCTCCTTGGCACTTTTAGTCATGTAGAAAAGGGAAATGATTGATCATTATTTTTGAAAATAAATTGGTATTTATAATATTTTTTGTAATCATCAGTTGCTTGAGAGAATTTA